>JAOPUH010000001.1:6777805-6792571 GCA_027123175.1 Urophycis cirrata
ACACACACACACACACACACACACACACACACACACACACACACACACACACACACACACACACACACACACAATTGTCCATTAAAGCTCTGTGTGAACTACATCTTATACAATACTTTTATCAATATATTGTATAAGGCCTAAGAATGCCCCCTAGCTGTTGTTAAATCACTGTGAACAACTGTTAAGATGAATGAACTCTGGATGGTGAGCTCACCACCCTGGACCGGGCCACCACGTCTCTGACGCTCTGCAGCATCATGTCCTCCACCTGCACCAGCCACTTCTCCACCGCTCCCCTGGCCTCCGAGGTGGAGATGAGTTGGACGAGCTCAACACGCTCACCTTCACTGCTGTACATGGCCTGTGGAGGACGGACGGACGGACGAACGGACAGTGAGTGAGTGAGTGAGTGACTGAGTGAGTGAGTGAGTCCGTATGAGTACCTGGATATCCAGATTTGGAAGGAAGTCCAGTTTGGAGATGCCTTCGAAGCACTTCTTCAGATGGGGCTGCACACGCAGTGGGTCCTTGGTCTCCGAGAGGATCTCCAGCATCTCATCGTTGGACAAGAAGAAGAAACTAGGAAGCATGAAGCATCAGGGCTCACATTCCAACGTCTCTGCAGAGAAGACCAACAGCAAACAAAAAGGGATGAAATAACAACCGTGGAAAGAAGAGGCGTTTCTTCTCCAGGTAGGCGTTGAGTCCCTTCATGATGGTGTCCAGAAGGCTGTTAGAATCACGGAGTCGCTCCAGCAGATCAGTCAGAGAGGTAGCTGGCAGAATCTACCAGAAAAACACATCAAATTATTATTTTGGTTAAAAAAAAAAATTGTTCTTTCAACCAAGTCCAGGGCTTTGGTGTTGGGGTGTCCCTAACCGAACTACCCTGGGGTCCTTGACACAGTGTCTCATGACCTCCCTCCAGGTTTTGTCCACAGCCTGGAATAGCCGCCCTTCCTCAGGCATCTGCTGCATGATGTCCTGGGAGGAGAAGATGGGCTCCAGGTAGAGCCACTGGGCCTGCACCTTCAGCCACTCGTCGATGGTCTCCTGGATGTGGACCAGGCGTGCCTCCCACAGCTGCAACACGAGTCTCAAGATGAGCCAGAGCAAATCACACCAGGAGGACTTCCTCTGTCATCAGAGTGTTTGGAACAGAGAGCTCTGCAGACCTTAATCCCAGCCTCAAAGGGCTTGATGAAGGGTGAGCCCCTCATGGTCTGAGTCTTGACGATCTGGTCGTCCAGCATGGTCTGAATCTCATCCACGGCAGTGAGGATGGACACCCCGCTCTCCCTGTAGGGGTAGTGGTGAAAGGAGACCGAGTCCCAAATGTCCACCATGGCTTGCATCGCCTTCTCCAGGGAGAACTCCTGCATAGACAAACACACACACACGTGTGCGCACACACACACGCACGCACACGCACACACACACGCACATGCACACACACACAGTAGGTTAACTCGCTGTAGCCAACTGTTTCTTATTTTTTGTAGTAATGATTTGTATTTCAACATTTTCATTCTCTATCAAAACACTGTTCTTTTTCCAAAATAAGAATGTCATAGTAATTAACAACTACATTACTACTCATTTCATTATTATTTCAATAGTCATGTAGTAGTACTGCAATACTACCGTTTTGTTTGATATACAAATAAAGTCTGGTTCTCTTACTTTGCTCGCTGAAGCACTGATGGACTCAAACTGTTCCAGGTAAGGAATTAAGTTTAGCGTGAGAACTTTACGCAGCGTGGTGCCAGAGTCTGGAGTGAGGTCGTACTGCACTATCTCAGACATCTGTTTCCAGTGGCGCTCTCTAACACCAGGGTTACACAAGATGGTCACCATGGGGATATGCTCCTGTTGAAATGAACCCCACAAACCATGAATACTTTCTCTGAACAGACATGTCTGACATGCTAGTAAAGAGGCATATAGGAACATGAATTACCTTGAACTCCTTTATTTGATCCAAAACTCGGGAACACATGAGAACAGTGGGATTCTCCTGCTTGCTCTGGTCATCCTGCCGAGACTTTCGCCTGCCACTAGCGGCCATTTTGTCCTGTTCCTGATCAGCCTTCTTCTGCTTCTGCTGGAAGGACTTGAGCATCTTGTAGCTCTCCCTGAACAACTCGTCCACCTCCACTTCCATGCTCTCTCCACTGAGGTCCAGGAAAGAGCCATCCATCCACCTGGATACAAAGACACATCACAGACATCTGAGCGGAACGTCCACCAAAGGTGTGAATAATACAAATAATTCAGGAATGTAAGAACATCTTCATTGACAAATCCCCCATTCCTCCACAGTGCATTCAAACAAGATGAATACAATAAAAAAGCACCTCTTCTCAGAGCGCTGCCACTTGTGCACCAGTCCAAACAGGCCCTGGTATGGTTCAATGTTCTCCTTGATGGCCTGGAGCTCCGGGTAACTGGTCACATCCCACTCATAGAGGGCCTCCTCTTTATTCACAAACACAATGGCTTCCTCCACATCATGGAGTCTTCTCTGGATCGTTCTCACATCTGACAGGTACTGTGAAAGCACAAACTAGACACCTGAACCTGTGTGATATTGTTGCATATGCAGTGCTACAATAAATGCTTGAAAGATTGAATGATTTCAACAGCAGTTAAGAGGACTACTCCACCTGTTGCGCCATGTCCAGCTCTGAGCATTCTGCAAACGCCTCCATCCTGCGCCCAAGCTTCTCCAACTCCATCAGCAGCTTCTCTCGTCTGAGCAGCAGCTCCTCCTGGCCCTTGGCCTTGGCCTTCACCATCACCTGAATGGAGGGGGGGGGGGAATGATGATCATCATCATCATCATCATCATCATCATCATCATCATCATCAAAATAGAATAAATGAAGGTCCATCAAATGGTAGTCATGTGCCAGACACAGATGTGAGATGAGACCTCATCGTTGAGTTCAAAGACAGGGAGGATGTTCTGTGGCCACAGGAAGACGGTGGAGTTCAACTCCAAATGTTCTGGCCCAAAGACGTGCACGTCCAGAAGGTAGCGTAATCTACGGTAGGATTCCTGTGCAAACCCAAAGTCATATAAGTACATGTCATACAAAACAAATACACTGAGAACATACTGACTGAATGAGGAGTGTGTTTTAATGTGGATACATGTAAATGTCTTTCCTACCATACCGTTATCTTCTCCTGTAACAGCGCGATGCCATTCGTCTTGATGTGAGTGATGTAGGAGATCATTACTGTCATCTCTTCTGTATTCTCCGGGACGTGTAGTGCCTTCTCTCTGATGGTCTCAAACTCCTGGCAGATCCTTTGAGAAATCAATGTTAACAACATCAGATGACAAGCAAAAGGAGCAATTTCCACTAATTCACAATTGGGTTAAATGCAGAGACCAAATTTCCCTCACGGGATCAAGAGTAATTCTAAAAAAAAAAAAGAGTAAAAGAGTCATTCTAAATTTATGCTGTCCATAGTCCATAAGATAATACAGCAAGGTTTGATTTACTTGAGGTTTTGCTCACGGTGGTCTGCAACCAGCCTCGCCACAATGATTTGAGCAAAGGATTTAGCTTTGTTGGCCAGTCCCTGTTTCAGATCCACGCAGTCCAGATGAATCATGGTGAAGTGGGCCTTTTCTGGGAGGCTGCTTATCTCCCTCGAGAGCGCAAGAAACTCCTCGACAAGCTGCAAGTAACCACCAAGTCAAGCGTACACAGAGAGGATTTGTCATCGCAGAAACCGCAAATGTTGAGCGCCCATTCACTGGCTTCACCTCTGTGTGCTCATCGAAGGTGTGTTCCTCCTCCAAGGCCTTGTCCACTTTGGTCTGCGCAGCTCCGTTTACCAACCAGTCATAGTTGGTCACTGCAGGCGGGAGGTTGAAAGTTAACTCCATGTAACAATCTTCCCATGAAGAATAATGTACAGATTATAGAATGGGGCACCGTAGTTCTGGAAGTGTCTGGCGGGATCCTCGAGGTGCGAGCGCACAGCCTTCTGCACGGCAGCATGAGCCCAGGAGAGCACGTCAGCCGGCAGGCTGGCATCAACAAATGAGTTGTTGGCTTTGGAGTGCCACGACTTGACCGTCTGCACCTTCTGTGGAAGGTACAGAGGGACACAGTCATCAAATAGGTGGAAGACAAACGATAGAGGTCTTTATATACGTTCACATCATCTGACCTGCATCGTATTTGTGATGGCATTGAGAATTCCCAGAACGGCATCTTCTAGATCCTGAAAGCTGGGATACAAATCCATCTTTTCATCATCGAAGGTCAAGTCCATGTGGAATAGTGGCAGCTTGTGGGTATTACTCGGATCAAACAGGTTGACAAACTCTTCAACGCTTCTCTGTAGTAAGGATTTCAACTGTAAATTGTGAAGGAAAAACAGGTTTTCTCATAAGATGAGGTAATGTGCATATAAACAACAACTGCTAACAATATATTCATATTGCATATTGCTTGATTCTTATCATTTGTATGTCAACAAACATCCACAAAAAAAACCCCCATCATGACAGGGAACACGTCAACATGCTTGTATTGAGCACTGAGCAGAGGGATGGAATGACTTGTTCTTCTCCTACGTCCACATTCTCAGAGGTGCAGCTCACACCTGATTGGAGATGAGGGTGTACAAGCTTTTGAAGGAGGAGCCCGGCAGCATCTTGATGGTCACCATGTGGATGACTTTCGGGAACCAGGTGTTCATGAGGTGCTCCTCCATCCGGTCACACTCCACCAGGACTTTGTTCCTGAGGCTTCCGCAGTCAACGGGCCCTAATGCCCTGGAACAACCACAGGACCTTGGTGAAATGACCCCAAACCACCTGAGATCTTGCGCTCTTGAATATCTTTGAATACTGCGGATCTTCTGGGAATAACTCACTTGCAGCCCGACAAGTCGGCCAGCAGCAGTGGAGAGAACGTCAGGTGACCCATGTCCAAGATGCAGCCCATTACTGGATGGAGAACCTGCAGATTCTCCTTCATCATGTCACGACTCCTGAGGAAGCTCTCGCGCCATGGTGTGGACAAATCCAGTGTCCTGAACCAAAAGAGAATGGAACAGAACAGAACAGAAACAAAACAGAACAGAATAGAATAGAACAGAACCAGAACAGAGCCAGAACAGAACCAGAACAGAACAGAACAGAACAGAAACAAAACAGAACAGAACAGAAACAGAACAGAACAGAACAGAAACAAAACAGAACAGAACCAGAGCAGAAAAGAACAGAAACAAAACAGAACCAGAACAGAACAGACAGAACAGAACCAGAAGCGAACAGAAGAGAACAATAAGAGAACAGAACAGAACAGAACAGAGCAGAACAGAACAGAAACACCACAGAACAGAACAGAAACAAAACAGAACAGAACAGAACAGAACCAGAACAGAACCAAAACAGAACAGAACAGAACAGAAACAAAGGAGAAACGAAACAGAAACAAAACAGAACAGAACAGAACAGAACAGAACAGAACAGAAACAGAACAGAACAGAACAGAACAGAAACAAAAGAGAAACAAAACAGAACAGAACAGAACAAAACAGAACAGAACAGAACAGAACAGAACAGAACAGAACAGAACAGAACCAGAACAGAACAAAAACAGAATCATATTACAGCATGTTTCTCACATGAAGACAATACTACTGTGATGCAGTAGCGAGTGGAGTCACTGGAGGCACTCACTTCATTGAGGAATCCCTCATTTCGTCTGCCTCTGTTCCATCCAGCGCCGGCTGCCGAAGGAAGATGTTTACTGAAGTGAAAGCACGGAGCACATGGAGGCCGTAGGTTATCATGTGGCAACTTTGCAATCGTATCTGTGAAAGCTACTTTGAGTTTAAAAGAACATTCCGCAAAAATAAAGGTCAACCTGTGTGCTTCATCATTGCTCTGAGGAAGTCATCCCTGACCTCCTCACAGAGCTCCTGCACCAGCCTCCCTTGTACTGGGCCCTGCTGGAGGTGAGGGGCGACGCGGGTCAGAATGGCGTTCAGACACTGCTGCTGTATGGGCACGCCCTGTCTGCTCTCCACGCACTGCCTCAGGAACATGTAGTTCATCTACAGATTGTAGAAGCCAAAACAGGAGAGCAGAATTGGACATGTATAGGGCCCTGTGTCGAAATGAAATAAATGTTAAATGTGAGAGTGAATGTTCACAATAACTACCCTCTGCTTCCGACTTTCACTGTTCATCTGTAATTTAAATTAAAATGCATTTGAAACAGTTCACGGAACAATAACGTTTTGCAGCTAACATGAATGGGTTTCTGAATTATTTTTGGAGCAACAGATAACTCACTGTGGGTGGAAATTCTGGCTCTGGGGGCTGAGCAGGCTCTGAACGCCTTTCTGTGCTTTTTCTGTAGGCTTCCGTGGCCCTCGAAACCCTAGAGATGACGTTAAGACCCAGCAGCACCATTCTTCATGATATCACACTATAATATCATCAACTAAATCCAAAACGTACCACTTCAGAAGAAATGGCGGTGTGCAGCTTGCTAAAAATATATATGTGGGTGCAAATAAGGTGCCCTGGATAGCTGCTGGGGTGTTCAACACGGTTGCTAGGGTGTAAAGTAAAATGTCATAGCAGTCATAAGCAGAGTCAATGCTTACGTTATTTCATGAAGTTGCCGTTGTTGAACCTTACTCCTCCTGTGTCTCAGTAACTTTTTTCTTACTGCCATCTTTGCTTCATCTTCTGGGGACTGTGGCGGCCCAGTAAACCCCAACTTCTGCGGGTCTGGTATGGGCGGAAGAGCTGGACATCTGCTCATGTTTTCTAGCGTTTCAACGCCCTGGCGCCGGCAGACCTTTCAGCTTCAACTTGCTAAAATACAGATTAGATGCAGCACAAAATAAATTCATTAAAGGAACGTAAAGTTCAGAGAGGCTGCTTCGTATAACACAAAAGTAACTTACTCTATTAGCTAGATCAGCTGCACTGCATGGGCCAGCCTGGTCCTTCTAACGACAGTACATGATCTTCCAGGCGGTTCTTCTCGGAGTTATGCTGTATCGTCCAGGAGAACGTCAACAACGTGTTGTCATAGAAACGACGGGAAAGCATTGCTCGTGTTCTCATGTCAATTCAAATCAATTGGTCAAGATTGCAGTTATCGTACTCTGAGGATTTCTTTCACGATTTTTTTAAACGCCTAGATACTTTGGAGATGCATTGTAAAGACAAATGAGATATATCGTAATATATCGTAATATACGTAATATATCTTCTGCGCATATCACAGAAATACAACATGGTGAAGAGCAATAAAGGGTCATTTGACAAAAGTTGGTTGAATCAGTGGTGACCTTAATTATACTCTTGGTAATTATTATAATACAGAATGACACCTTGTGTTTGGGTCGTTATATTTTTACTCACTCGTTGATTGGTTAAACGTTGTGCAACGTGACCGCAACCTTGGCGCAACGTCATTGCATTTCTAACCAATCCACGAGAGGGAAATGAAATCTCGTTGTGTCGTTCGAACATAACGCGAGATCTCAGCGCGACTTCCCTGCTAGGAGCTAGCTGCTGCTGTGGAGCAGTGGCATAATTCAAGGTAATGGATTTAAAATAACAATAGTGTTCAGATGGTTTCCACCCTGGTGGCTCAATATTACAGACTCATTGTTTAATAACGTGTCGTTCTATCACGTCGAGTACAATACACCGCGAGACAAAGAGTAGCATGTTGTCACTGAGGACTGCTGTGTGGACGGAGGCTTCAATGTTGTGTTTTCATCCGAGGCCCAAACTTTGGCCTCGAATTTCCGGTGTCTTTCTGAGGATGTACCCAATGTCCGGTGTATTTCTGATTTATATACCTAATGTCCGGTGTATTTCTGATTTATATACCGAATGTCCGGTGTATTTCTGATTTATATACCCAATGTCCGGTGTCTTTCTGATTGTATTCCCAATGTCCGGTGTCAGGAATTACATTTGTAACTTGTCACCGCATATCCAAAGCAAAGCGATGTGGTCAACTAAATGACATGGTCTACCCCAACTCTCACGTAACGTTACTGCTGAAAGTCAACCATATCACAGCAGCTCAACCATGGAACCCATTGTCCAGGAGGTCGTTATGACCGTGCGTTAGAGTGCGATGCCTCACACTTCGAACATGCAAATAACGCACGTTTACACTAAATGTCACCTTATTGCTACAGAAAAGGTGGCCGAGAGGTTTGGCCTTTTTTAAGAAACCTGTTTACCCATCAAATAGTCTGCTTGTGAACATATGGTGGTTGTTGAATTTAATGATTTAACTAACACACGAACAACCCCTGCATTCAAAGGATAAATCATGAGTTATGCAGAAAAGCCAGAAGACATATCAAGAGAAGAGTGGATGGACAAACTCAACAATGTCCACATTCAGAGAGCCGATATGAACAGACTCATCATGAACTACCTGGTGACAGGTGCAGTGAAGAGCTGTATATTCCAAGTATTCCTTTTGAAGGTCTGAATCCAGCATTGTGTTCTTCATGTCAGGTAACACATTTCACCCTGCATGTTTCATTCAACAGAAGGCTTCAAGGAGGCTGCAGAAAAGTTCCGCATGGAGTCTGGAATCGAACCTAGCGTAGACCTGGATTCTCTAGATGAAAGAATTAAAATCAGGGAGATGCTCCTGAAGGGACAGATACAGGAAGCTATTGCACTCATCAACAGCCTGCATCCAGAACTTCTTGATACCAACCGCTACCTTTACTTTCACCTACAGGTAAACAGGTGTATATCTATGTTTTGTTGTAAAACATGTTGGCTTATCTTAATATGATAAAACTACCTCATTAATCCCTTAATGGGAAATGTGGGCTGTCTTCAGTTAATGTGTTTCTGAATGTCATCTAACTCAGTGTATACATTTGGTCGTCGGCCATTTCTTGTGCATCCTGCAGCAGCAGCACCTGATTGAGTTGATTCGTTCGAGGGAGACGGAGGCTGCCCTTGAGTTCGCCCAGTCCCAGCTGGCCGAGCAGGGGGAGGAGAGCCGTGAGTGTCTGACTGAGATGGAGAGGACGCTGGCCCTGCTGGCCTTTGACAACCCAGAGGACTCCCCCTTTGGAGACCTGCTGAACATGATGCAGAGACAGAAGGTGAAATGAAAGCTGCTTGCTTGGAATGAACCATTAAAAAGTACCACCATTTTGTGTCCATACGTTCAAATGTAATTTCCTTCCTAGGTGTGGAGCGAAGTGAATCAGTCGGTCCTCGACTATGAGAACAGAGAATCGACGCCTAAGCTGGCAAAGCTCCTAAAACTACTACTTTGGGCGCAGAATGAACTCGATCAGAAGAAAGTGAAGTACCCCAAAATGACAGACCTCAGCAAGGGAACCATAGAGGATCCAAAATGAGAACTTGAAGGGAAACCACCAGCTCTATTGTTGGTACAAAATGGACACATTTCATTATTCTATTTATACCACAAGAAAGTGACTCATGCAGTACAGACTTTTTTTCTTTTTGTAAGGGTTGCTTTTGCAATATTTTAATAACATGCAATGTGCAAACTGGATCGTCTGTATTTTAAGTACTTTAAACATTGAAATGTCTACATATACAAAAACAACCTTTGACTTCAAATATGTTTGTTCATATGTATATGATAGTTAGGTAGGCTCCTTTGGTTTCTTCTTTCAGATACTGAGTTTTTTTTCTGTCTATTGGCAGGGAATATTGCATAGCATGGAGTAAAAAAAGCCTAAATTAGGCATTTGGTTCTGATTGCAACCAAACACAACATGGATGAGTTTGATTGGATTTTGCTGCTTGTTCACTGCCTCAAGTTAACACTTTTCTTTTACAAAACAATATTCAAATTTTAGCTTGTAAATAGCAATAGTCAACAAAGATATGTTCCACGTGTGGTGTAGTTCGCTTAAGTGATTCAACAGTTTTCAATAAATATACTGTGCCATCCCTTGACACACTACATAACATCAAACACATGGTACTAAACAGTTAAAAGGGGCAAAGACGAAGCACCTGGGATGCATTCAACCTTCCGATGTCCGTCAGGCCTACAAAAGTTCAATAAGAGTTACAAAAAGCAGGTGCAGGCTGTAGCATGGGGGCGGTCTAGCGCAGGAATCTTTACATCTATAGAACAAGTAGCCCTTTTTGAAGCTTTGATGTGCTTTGCTGATATTATTTTACAATAAACGTTTTTTTTCCAACTGCTCTGGAGTCATGTGACTTGTATAATATTTCTAAATGTAGCCGATGCTATTTTCCTTATTTACTTAGAATGGATAATTACGGAGCCCAAAACCAAAATATTGCACAGTTCAGATGGATGCGGAGCGTCGCAGAAGGACGGCGGATCGCTCTTCCTTCCCGGGGCACAGAGACCATCTTTCAACTTCCTTGCATGGACTGCGCAGCATCTCTGCCCACAGTGTCCAGAAACAGCAGCAGCAGCAGCCGCATCTCAGCATGGGACCCTCTCACCATGAATGTCACAGCGATCGACCAAGGACGAGGGGGGAGGCAGTGTCGGGAGGTATTTAGGGGGCAACAATAACGATGTATCCTCCCTGTGTGAGCGGATGGCGTGCAGCGGAGTAACTCCGTCCTGGAGGTCTACTGCAGCGTCATGACGGAGGAGCGGCTTTCTGTTCACCATGGACCAAGCGGAGCACAGCAGCGCCTTTAAATGCATGTTTTTACAGGCGACATAAGGGAAAATGTCTGCTCACGTCGCGATGTAACACCTACCGACGGCCAGAAGAACTGCGGCTGTGAAGAAACCTGACACGTGGATTCCTCCTGGAAACACAGACGGTTCTCTGTTGCTCAGCGTTCAGTCGCGTCATCGTGAGCTCACACACTTCCTGATGTGCACCAATGTAGACATGGAGGAGAAAGCTTCTGAAAAAGCAGTGTGTTGGTTCCTGTACTGAACGAGTTCGTTTCGTGTACTTTTGGTGATTTTCAGAAGAGATATAAAGTATCCACAGGACGGGGATACGTGGCGTTGAATGGCAATTATTCAAAAACATGGAAAGAACTCTTGTCCTCAACTGGTCTGCAACAAGGAACCCCATCCACACGACAAGACGGTCTCTGGGGGTCCCAAGAAGTGGACCGAACAGAATGCCAACTGGTCAAGGTATCTTTGAACATATTACTGAATCTTACCACAGTTAACTTGTGTTTTACAGCCCAGGGTGCAGGAGCACCTATTTACGTAGTGGCCGTTTTCGTGTTTTGTTAATGTAGACTACTACGTTGTCTTTACGACCTGGAGGATCCAGAAGTGAATCGTAGGTTATTTCTCCGTATTGCTGTGTAGCAGTACTTTATTGTTGCCACATCACAGCTCGTAATGGAACGCTAGAGAACTTGTAAGAACTCTGACTCAATGGGTGAATGGGAAGCAGTGAAACCTTTTTAAATGCAACTCTATAGTGGGTTTGAACCAAATCCACCCGGAGTTGTGAAAATAAACAAGCAATAACACATCCATTGGTAGTTTAAATGGTCAATGGACCGATTCTGCCCTCTGTAGACCGCTGGCCCGGGTGTGGACCGTGGTGTTGCTGTTCGGGACCTGTCTGCTGTACTGCGCCCGGGTGGCGATGCCCATCTGTTCCGTCAGCATGGCAGAACAGTTCAACTGGAGCAAGAGGGAGTCCGGCATGGTGCTGGGCAGTTTCTTCTGGGGCTACTGCTTTACACAAGTCCTGGGGGGATATGTTAGCGACAGGTAAGTCACCACCCGAGCAAACGGCCTGCGGGCGAATGCAAAGGGCGTGATGGTTTGATGACTAATTTGTTCAGCCAATTTCCCAATGTAACTACTAGGGAATACCGGTGCAATAAGCCAGGAATGGCCCACGAATGAGCCGATGTAAGGGCCGTTGCTTGTGGTCCACACAGGGTAGGAGGGGAGAAGGTCTTGCTGCTGTCGGCCGCAGCGTGGGGGGCCATGACCGCCTTCACACCAGTGCTGGCTCGCTTCTGCTCCCAGCCCATCTTCTCCATGACTCTGGCTCGGTTCCTCATGGGCCTGCTGCAAGGTGGCCGTTCAAGTGTTCTCCGCTGTGTAGCCATGGTCCTCAGCATGTGTTACACACGGAACGTTTCTACCAGAACATTCAGACTTTAGTTTTTGTTTGTTTTGTCCCTGGGATAAACACACACAAAAACAAACGTAAAGCAAACGCCCAAGAAGGGCTCGGCCGTGTCTTTGTCTTGGACCTGCTCACACAAATGACAGTTTCAGTTGATTCTACTGTTCTGGTTTCCAGTCTCTTAACCCATCACTGCTCCCCCCATGCATCCAGGTGTACATTACCCCTCTCTGGCCAGCCTGTGCTCTCAGAAGGTGGTGGAGAGTGAGAGAGGGTTTCTGATGAGCACCGTGGGAAGTGGTTCCTACTTGGGGTGAGTTCCTGCTGCCCTTGTTTCCAGGGCATCCCAGTGAACACTTCCATGCTGGAAGCATAGGAGCTTTGGATTGGTAGTTATTGGGTTAGTAGTCATGTTTTATTGGTCATTGTGTTGCAATTAATCAGGAAATGATTGTATTCTCATAATGGGACTACGTTGTTGTGTTTGAACCTGCCACAGCGTTTCTCATGCAAGACTTGGCCGAGGTCGCGGTATATTTACGCAAATATCAAAATGATAGTGAATAATGTAAAGTCTTAAGTGTCAGACTTGTTGGGTGCTGGAAGGGGAGATGAGACTGTAGCAGGCCAGCTGTGTTGGGGAATGGGCCCTGATGGTCCCTGACCATGGACCGGAGAACTCAGCTGGAGGACATGTCTGTCCTTGATATGTCTACTCTGTCCTTGTCTCCTCAGGACGTTGATCATTGGGGGTGCAGGCTCTCTGATGCTGGAGGCGTATGGCTGGGAGAGTGTGTTCTACCTGACTGGCCTGCTCTCTGTGCTGTGGGCCTACTGCATGTGGAAATATCTACTGAAAGGGGAAGGTGACTGCATCACCTTTGTTACTTTCACTTCACAGCTATTATTTTCATGGGCTGTTCTGTAAAGTATTCTTCATTGTCATTCGTGCCCATCGTTCCGTTGTCTGTGTTTTCAGGTCCGATTATCACACTAGAGTCTCTGGGAAGTGGCGGCTCACAGTCCAAACTGTCAAAGAGACACTGGCTGCGCCTCTTCAAACAGCCGGCTGTGTGGTTGGTTGAACATTAACCAGTTGGACAGAGGAGTGTGTGTGTGTGTGTGTGTGAAATCCCTCTCTTTAAAGGGCACCTATTTACCACCAGGTGTGAGTGATTAGCCATTACAGACCATTTCAAAACCATCCCTGTGACGTGGTGATGCCCTCTAATGGTAGTGTCCGCCTACATGTAGTTTTAGTTGGTACAGTCCACTGGTAGGCTGATCTACCCATCATACTTCTGGGTGGGCAGTCCCACCTGTGATGTCACAGGGCAGGGCAGATTTTTAAATGGCTTGTAATGTTCTGACAATAATTGTTTTTACAAATGTACTTATTTTAAGTCGCTTTGGATGAAAGCTAAATGCCCTAAATGTAAATGGAATGGCTACTCACACCGGGTGGTAAAAACAGGGCCCCTTTAAATGTTCCTTCCTTCCTCTTGTCTTTGTCCACCTTATTAGTGCGGTGATTGTTACACACCTCTGCACAGCCAGCACCTTCTTTACTCTGCTGTCCTGGCTTCCAACGTTCTTTAAAGACACCTTCCCTGATGCAAAGGTAATCCAACAATGACATTTAACATATAATCATTTTGCTCAACTCCTTATGGTTGGTCTATAGAGATGACAAATCAAAATGTGAAAATAAATGAATTCATATATATATATCTTAAGTTTTATTTTCCATTTGTAAATTGGAATGATTGCACGCTTGGCTCACAGAGCTTACATAAAACAAAAGATACAATAACAATAGCGTTAGACATTGAACAATACAATACAGACACAACAATGCAACAACAAAACAACTGTGTAATGTACTGGATGTACGTCATATACCTGGAGTAAGAGAGTCATACAGTGTTTGTGTTGTTCCATCAGGGATGGGTGTTCAATGTCATTCCATGGTTAGTGGCCATTCCCTCCTCTCTGTTCAGTGGGTGTCTCTCTGACCACCTCATCTGTCAAGGTAAACCATGACTCCATCTTAGGCCTGTACTGTGTAACCTTTCTGCTGCAGCTGTTTATTCCATTAGTAATATCTGAACTGTCAAGTTTTTCAAGAATAAAATGACTCCGTCCATCCAGGGATGTCTTTATATATACAACTCCAGCCACTAGAGGCTGCTGATGGGAACACATACACATGGAGATTTAAGTGATCAAGTGTCACTATAAACAGAAATGTTAATATGCATATATAATAACAATATAATAACATTGTCTGTTTTATTCATTCCCCTAACAGGGTTTGATACAGCCTCTGTGAGGAAGTTAATGCAGGTGAGAGGGACGCTAACACTTTATATCCCACATCTGCTGTGTTGTATATGATTGTTTGTGTATTAACAGTGGAGTAGTAAGCTGGTCAGGCAAGCTAAAAAACCCTTATGTGCATGGATTTCACCAGAACTTCAAGAGTTCTTTCTAAGTTCAAGAGTCCAGCCTACCTGACGACTCATCAGCTGGGGAAAGTAAAGGGCTCCTTGACTCATCTCTCTCTCTCTCTCTCTCTCTCTCTCTCTCTCTCTCTCTCTCTCTCTCTCTCTCTCTCTCTCTTTCTTTTTTTTT
>JAOPUH010000001.1:6892149-6902521 GCA_027123175.1 Urophycis cirrata
TACAACATTAGAACATTACAACATTAGAACATTACAACATTAGAACATTACAACATTAGAACATTACAACATTAGAACATTACAACATTAGAATCCACATCCAGGATGTGACCACGGTCATCCACAGCGGTGTGAAAGCGCTTTGCAGAGAGGACGGCCGGGCGTGTACCTGATCAAGACGACAGCGGCTGGGGATGGGTGCAGGCTCAAAGGTCTGCTCAGGAGTGGAGAGACAGGCAGGGAGAGAGACAGACAGGGAGAGACAGACGGGGAGAGAGACAGACCACAGTCAGGAGGTTCACCACAAACTGCACTGCGTGAATCACCTCTGCTTCCGGTTCTAATCAAAACACCACCACACCTACATTTACATGTCGGTCAACAGGCAAGGCAGCTTTATTCAACCCTTCAGAGTCCAGCCATGCTGCTGTACAAAACACCTCGCATATCTGAACTGACACAATGACCACGAGGGAGAAACTATGAACGGACAAAAGCCTGAAAGGAGCCTGGACTCTCAGGTCCTTCCTCAGGCTGGTGTGAAGGGAAGGGTCTCACCCACCTTCCGGACCTCCTCCTCCTCCTCCTGCCTCTTCTCGTAGTGGGAGAAGTCATCGAAGATGGAGGTGGTGTGTTTGTACGTGGCCATGATCTTCAGCGCCTGCTTGGCCTTCTCCAGGGGCACCTCCTGGGTGTCCCTGGAGTTGGTCACCGGCTTGTTGTCGTTGTTCTCCAGGCGGATGTGTCTCAGCTGGCTGTTGGGCACGTCCTTCACAAACAGCCAGTCCACGTCAAACTTGCCCTTCCACTTGTCCTGCGCCCACACGCCGGCGCTGGTGCCGTAGTCCACGGGCGAGCGCATCTCCGCCACGCCGCAGAAGTGTCCGCTGCCGTTGACGCTGAACAGCAGGTAGACGGGGCCCTTGGAGCTCATGGTGCGGAAGGCGGCGTCCAGCCTCTTGTTGCCGTGCTCCGTGCTGCACCAGATGGAGTACTTGATGGAGCGGTGGATGTCGTCCTCCGAGTAGCTCTTGATGATGAACACGCGGCCGTTCTTCAGGTTCCACTCAAACTCCTTGGGGTTGTAGCTGTGGGCCGCGCACAGCTTCTCCAGCACCGGGTGGTTCTCCGCGCCCGGGCCCGCGCCGGTCGAGACGGGCAGGCCGCCGCTGCCGGGGGTGACCATTCCCACAGCGCCGCAGCCCTCCGGGCCGGGCCCGCTAGGCCCGTAGCCCAGGTTGCGGTTGCGGGGGGCGACCCAGCGGGTCTGGGGGGGCGGGGGCTGGGTGTGGTTCTGGTAGGGCTGCGGGGGGGGCTGATGGTGCTGGTGGTGGTGGGGCTGTGGCTGTAGGGCCATGGGAGGCTGCAGCAGGGATTGGGGTGGAGGCTGCATGGCTGCTTGCTGTATGGGAGGTTGGGGGGCCATGCCATGGGGGTGTCCTAGAGAGGGCTGATGCTGCTGCTGCTGCTGCTGCTGATGGTGCTGCATGGGGCCTGGTGCCACCTTGGTCACCGGTCCCTTGTCCCATGTGCCAATGTTCATGTTATGTTTAATGGGTGGAGGCAGAGCTCCGCCCGGGGGCACCATGCCTGGCTTCAGCTTCAGCTTCAGCTGCTGGGGCTTGGCGGGCTTGCTGGCGATGGCCGCCCAGGACGCGGGTTTGGGCGGGGGCATTCCCATGGCCCCGCTGCCCGTGGGCGCCAGCGCCGGCCCACCGATCACAGAGCCCACCGCCTTGACGCCAGAGCCCTGAGCCGTGAGGTCGCCTCCTATCTTCAGGCCCACCATGCCCTGCTCCAGGCTGTTCATGCCGGGGGCCTTGTTCAGGGTGTCGCTGTGGAAGCCCGTCTGCCCATCGGGCACCAGGGTGCCCCCCAGGGAGCTGGGGGGGTAGTTGTAGCTGCCCCCGTAGGCCGAGCTCTGTGTCTGCTGCCCCTGGGAGCCGCCCGTGCCCCAGGCAGAGAAGGCGGGGTTCTCGGGGAAAAAGTTAAACCTGTGGGGGTAAATGCTGCTGCCCAGCCCCCCGGGCTGGCCAAAGACAGTGTCGGGCATGAAATGGTGGTCTCCATTGCTCAAGGGTCCATAGGGAGTGAGGTAAGGGATGGGGGGGTCTCCACCGGTGGACCAGGGGGCCTCGCTGAGGGGGTAGGGGAACCCGATGGAGGGGGCGTAGTAGCTGGACAGGTACGGGTCCGTCATCGACTGGTAGCTGTTGTTCTGGAAGGCAAAGGAGACATGTTAGAAATATCACTGCACTTCATCCTTTTAAAGCCACACTCAAGATGACATTAGTACACTGCAACAACAACTCTAAATGACGTCATGACACGAGACTCAACAACATGGAGGCCGAGGTTCACCTGAGTGGATTGACCAGTGAGGTACGGCTCAAAGTCATTGTCGTGGACATTTTCCTTCTGATGCAGTGAACCATTTTGCACTAGAACAAAAGGACATTAAAACAGCAGTTAACAACATTTCACTGTGCTGCAAAGACATCCACAACTCCTTTGGGCTTCTGGAACATTGTCAACAAACACATGAAAGAATGCTTCACTGTGAGGCTGCTGCTGCCTGAAAGAAACGGTTGATTCAACACACAGAGCACCTGTCCTCAGAGTGGTGGGAGGTCCAAACCACCAGCAGCACTCAGCTGGAGCACAACTGGAGCACAACTAGGATGCAGAATGACTGCTCAGGGAAACTCAGTGGTTTCACCAACCAGGTAATGAGCGGTAAAAGAGTAAAGACACAGAGTAGTCAGGACAACCATGGAGTTGGTGAGACCAGAGAGAAAAACCTAAAACATGTGTTTGTGATAAGTAACTCACTTTTAGATGTTTGTCCCTTTGATCTCTGCATCACCGACGGGTTTTGTGAGGAGAGAAAAGATAAGATAGCGTGAACATTTGAAGTAATGTACAACTCAGCATTGGTGCTATGACATAATAGTGATTGACAGCGTTGTTGCATGAAACGGTTTGGGCAGATACTGCATTTGGTACTTTCAAAATTAAAACCACCTTCCCGATTTCCAATTGCCTGACCACATTTGAACACACCATGAGTGTAACCACCTAATATTAGCTGCAAGTACACACAAGCGCACACACACGTGGAGAACACTCGACTGACATCTGTCAAATACTCTCCGATTTGATAGAAACAAATAGTGATCACCAGAGAGAGCACAGCTGCAACAAAGTGCACGTAAACGTGAATCATTAACTTTCTTTGTTATTTCTGCAGCTACCAGCCTTGGCCTCAGTGTGAATGACTCGACTCAATCGTTCTCCAACATTGTGCTCCAGTCCCGGACGCACCCAGACATCACTCCGAACACAAGTCCGACCCAGCTCACCCTTAATGGACCCGGCTAGCTGGTAGCTACATGTACCGGCCAGTGGCTAGCGATGGCTAGCTAACATCCAGCAGAAACAGCCCTAGCCCGAGACAGTTAGCAGAGCAGCTAGCAGGCGAGCTCACTCATTCTTCCTACCTGAGGGTCAATGCTTGTAGCAGACATAATTCATTAAACAAGTCCCTGGATTCTCACAGAGCCTTAGCTTGTGAATATCTTTCAAGCGTTGTTTAGTGAAACAAGTTCCCTGCTTAGTTTCAGCTTGTGTGGCTGCTAACGCCGTGTAGCTCGTGGCTAAAGGCTAGCTCTCCGCTGCACGGACCTCAACTTCACACTTCAACTATGTAGCCCCGAGAGCTGGCTCCGAAAGCAATCAAATCCTCATACAGAATAGAAGCGTTAAATGTCGGCTGGTTTGACCTTAATTACAGTGTTATTTCTGTCTTGGTTCGATCTTTAGTTAGTCTTAACACTTGCAGACAGATCCCTCCTCAGTTGAGAAGCCCTGTGCATTACTTCCCCGATGGCCTGCCGCTCCATCCGGGTCCGAGGCGCCGCGGGCCGCCAGGGGGCGCCGGTGTGAATGGAGCCTATAATTATTATAATGTAATATTACAGCGGACACTTCCCATCGCATTCATATAACGCTCAATCCTGTATAGTTTCAATGATATAGACTACTGTGAATAATGTCTACCGGAACTGTTGATACTGTTTTGGATTCCTGGCTCTGCATTTTAGCGTGGTGTAGCCTGTATGAACATAGGCCTACGTTTTGTGTTTCATATTATTATATAACATTTAAAAGTTGCATTTTTGTTTGTATCGTCATTTTAATTCTACTTGATGATGAACACCCACATTCCAGTTTGAGATTAATAAAGTAAACTTATTTTATCTTTGTGATCAGCAGTGGCATTTTATTTTCTATTTATTTTAATTGAAGATAAAATGTGGATTTTAAAGATAGGCAATTCATCTCGTATATCATAACCTTCAGAAGCAGATCGCCCACGGTTCCCCCAGGCCCACACGGGGCTCATACGGGCTCGTGTTGACCAGTGTGTGTTGTGAATTCCTTCTTGTTCCCATTGCATGAGAATAATACTGGTGTTATTTCCCCAGTGTAGTTCTCCATTAACCCTCAATTCACCTGAACTGCATGGCTATCAAATACAGCATCGAGTTGTAATTACTCGCTTCTGCCACCAGACGTCCTCAGTGGGGTGTGCGTCTCAATTCATCAATCGATAAATATCAATCAATAATCATTAATATGGCGTCTTGTACCATGGTAAACCCACACCTGCGTTATTTCACTGTCAACATGACAAACAATACACATAGTTGTCACCGTAGTCTTAATACTTTAATTAAAAGGTCTACATTATAATTAATTGGTGTGCAGGCATTGATGAGCGTGATTGGAATTGAAATATGAGCCTACACTGATTATGTACATGTCCCTACTTCCTTTGGTAGGCCTACGTGTGTGTTTATTTCAAACGGGAAAGACCGCTGGGCGCCCAGCTGTCATTCATTCAAGGAACTACAAGCTTGCAGTGTGTAGGCCTCGTTGGTCTTTGGCGATAGTTCTGGAAGCTATCTTTATAGCTCCCCGATCCGTAGAGCTGCTCATGTTTTCCTACGGGCGCGCTGCCCTCGGCTTCAGTGCGCACTCCACTATGGAACGCAAAAGTACCGCCTGGCACGGAACGACATTTGGAAGAAAAAAACATCATCTGCGAGAGAATGACCCATGACAGGAGCGCGATGTTCCGCAACCTTGAGAAGCGACGAATGCGTCGTGAAGGGGAAAGGCTTCGAACTTTTCTAAACTGGCCCGCTGACGCCCCGGTCACCTCTGGAGACCTGGCCAAAGCGGGGTTCTTCTATCTGGGTTCCGGGGATAAGGTTCAGTGTTATTGTTGTGGCGGGATTCTAAGGTATTGGGTTCACGGAGACAGCCCAGCCGTGGACCACAAAAGGTATTTTCCAACGTGTGGTTTGATGTTGGGTGGAGATGTGGGAAATATTCCCCTCGTGGTGGCGCCTGGGTCCTCGGACTCCGTGGATGGTCAGCTGATGAGCCAGCTGCAGAGGCTGACTGTGGAGGACCAGGCGGCGGCCGGACATGCGGTTTACCCCGAGATGGACGCGGAGGACGCCCGGCTTGCAACCTTCCACAACTGGCCCCCCGGGGCCACGGTCCAGCCAGATGTGCTCTCCAGAGCAGGATTTTTCTACACAGGTGAGCTGTGGCCAAATAAGGTTTCTTGGTGTTCAAGAACATTGGGAATTAAATAGCCGTCGACTTTCTACAGCAAAAGCCATTCTAGACTTACAATGGTTCTTACTATATATAAGGTATAATATGCCTCGATATATTTATGAAAAAGAATAGCTAACAAGCAGGCACATTTTGAAAACAGGGTGCTAGTTACTGCTAGAGACCCCTTTGTGAGAGAGTTCATGGGACAATTGAACTGCTGATTCATCTGGTTGTAGACAGAAGCCCCTGGACCGCACCAGGCTTGCACAGGTCTAAAGGAGAAGGTGCTACCAAACCAACTATACAATATCAATGATGTTTTCTGACCGCTCCCTGGACACCAGAACAGTAATCAGACACAGCATCACCAACATTGGGTGAAGTGGGTGGTAAACAAGCTGTAGTTGAGCTTTGTGTTGGGTGCCTTTTACTGTTCTGGGTCAGGGCACTCTCATGTGACTGCACTGTTTCCTTTCAGGGCACGGAGACAATGTTAAATGTTTCTTCTGCGATGGAGGTCTCAGGAACTGGGAGCCTGGAGATGACCCCTGGCAGGAACATGCAAAGTGGTTCCCAAGGTAACCTTGGTGCACAAGCTGACAGCCTAAGAATATCAGATCACCCCAAAGACCTCACCTGCCATGTTTGGACTCTGATACCTGATGTTGTTTAGATAGTTTCCTACCACTTTAAAGTGGCCGTGTCTGTAAACACAGGTAGGGCTGCTCAAACCTACAGCCAGGTTGTGGACATTAAGGATGACATCAACTTTTGAAAACAGGACCATTTGGCTGGAAGTTGAACACCCTAGCAACAGCATTATCCTGTTGTTGTTGTGGTTGTTGTTGTTGTTGTTGTGGTTAGCAGTCAGTCCAGCTCACCGTGTGCTCTGTCTGACAGGTGTGAGTTTCTGCTGCGGTCCAGAGGGCAGGGTTACATCAGCAACATTCAGGATGCTCACTTCCATCACAGCCAAAGTGTGGTGAGGAAACATCAGAGCTCTCATCCCTGCTGAATTCAGCCTCTGTAACCTCTGACCTTTTGCTGTAACTGTATATCATCCATCACTATAAAGCTCCACACACACGCACTGGTCCAACTCTAAATTGACTCAGTATTTGGTTTAATATGTATCTGTTATTTTAGGGTGGATCGCAGACTCCTGTGTCCAGATCCTCTGTCAGCTCAGGGAATGGTAAGGAGATGCTTTTAATAACTTTGATTGCATTGATCCAGCCAATACCTTTCTAATCCTCAAATTACAGAACTTGTAAACCTGAAAGTGTGCCTTGTGTTTTCACACATAACCAATGTAAAAAGATAGGTAAGGTAGGTAGAAATCTATATTAAGTATTAATACTTAATACTATTTGAGAGCTTGATTTATTTAGTAATGAATTAATTACCGTACTTTACTACTTTAACAACTACTACGAATACTCTAATATGACATACGAATCCCCAAGAAGTATTATCCCTAAGAAGCATTTGGTTGATGAATATCGTTGACTCGACTTATTTGGCCTGGCTCTCTGCTCCCTCTCGTGTGGTCGGGTCTGTTCCTGCCCCCTAGATGTGGTGGCCGGTCTGGGCAGCTCCTCCGCCATGCTGTCCCCCGTGGTGCAGACTGTGCTGCGCATGGGCTTCCAGGCGGGCCTGGTGGAGAGCCTGGTCCAGACCAAGTACCTGCTGAGTGGGCAGCACTACACCTCCGTCTCCCAGCTGGTGACAGATGTGCTGCAGGCGGAGGGAGAGGAGAGACAGCGGGACCCGCGGAGCAGAGGTGAATCCTGCTGAGGCATCTCAGTGTAGAACTCAGGGGGCTGCCCCTCAGCCCCAAGGTTGTGGGTTCAAACCCCCTTGTGGCAGTTTACCTGTAGGCACCGTTCAGCCTACAGATAACCTGCACCTTAATGGCATGAATCCACATTCATTGATTCCTAGAAGATTCCTAAAGACTAAAATATGTCAAATAAATGACAATAACAATGCCTGTGTGTGCTCGCTGTGTTCGTACCATGTGACCGCCCAGAGCCAGAGGTTCCCCAGGGCCCCAGCACCCGCCCACCCAGGACACCGGCCCCCATCACAGAGAAAGGTCAGAGTTCAAAAAGGGTTACCTTTGTGTCCATATACACCAAGGTATGGCATTCACTAAGGAGAACCATCTCAGCATCACCCAGTGATTCCTATTTACTGTGTTTGTGTGTGCGTGCGTGCGCGTGTGTGTGTGCGTGCGTGCGTGTGTGTGTGTTTGTGTGCGTGTGTGCGTGCGTGCGTGCGTGTGTGTGCGTGCGTGCGTGTGTGTGTGTTTGTGTGCGTGTGTGCGTGCGTGCGTGCGTGTGTGTGCGTGTGTGTGTTTGTGTGCGTGCGTGTGTGTGCGTGCGTGTGTGTGTGTGCGTGCGTGTGTGCGGTCAGCAGCTGTGGACCCGAGTCCTGAAGAACTTCTGAGACAGCTTCAGGAGGAGCGGACCTGTAAGGTGTGTATGGACAAGCCTGTGTCCATCGTGTTCATCCCCTGCGGCCACCTGGTGGTGTGCAGCGACTGCGCTGCCAGCCTCCGTCACTGCCCCATCTGCAGGGCCAGCGTCAGGGGCAGCGTCCGCGCCTTCATGTCCTGAGTGGCCCGGCGGGCCGACCCCACCCGGCTCCACAGGGCCGACCCCACCCGAACCTACCTGACCCCACCCAAGCCGGGCTCAGCTGTGCTCAGCTGTGTGAGAGTGCAGTGGGGGGGAGTTGGTGTTGTATCAGAGCTTTGAGTTTGTTCTCTCCCCCAACATGACAGACAGACTCTAGCAGACTGCAGTCTGCTCAATGTGGACGCTTTCCTTGATATTATTACTCAATTACAAAATGGCTGTTTGAATCATGAATGTGCCATTTTTATATAATCAGTTGTTTGAATGGATCTTGTTTTATTTTGGATGCAGTCAATTGGTATAAAATAGATCAGAATAAAGGTTCTGAACATCATCAAAAGTATGTGTTTTTATTAACAAACAAGTATTTACAGGTTGAATCTAGAGCACAGTTGATCACAAAATCACACCTTTAGACCACGTTGGGGTGGAGCTACAGTGCACACAAAACTATAGAATAATCCAGAACAACTTTCTTTACAAAGAATGATGATAGTTTCCTCATGTGGGATCTAATACACACACAGTCAAAGCAGGTTTTGGCTAAATTATAAATTAGAGTTGTACGGAAAAGACACTCTATTGCACTTGAATACTCACAGTTCACATAATGACTCGAGGAAACTATCACTAATCACACTGTGCTACATGTGGTGCATCTCGGCTGTGACTTATTCCCCTTAGTGACTTATTCACCTTAGTGGCTTATTCACCTTAGTGGCTTATTCACCTTAGTGGCTTATTCACCTTAGTGACTTATTCACCTTAGTGACTTATTCACCTTAGTGGCTTAGTGTGGCTGATGGGCCAATGGCTGGCAAACATCCAGCCACTTTAAAGATAACAGAAGGTTTAAAGTATATCAGATAAAGTATATCAACATGACAGGACATCAACTGATTTAGCCTAATAAAATCAAACATCCATCGCTATACTTAGAAGTAAATATTGCATTGAAATATAAGACAACGTAATATCTTCAAACTGTAATTTATGTTCAAATTAAATGCTTCACCGGACTTAAGCCTTAGCACAGGGACATATACGGCCTCAAACTGCCCACAGCCAGCTCAGCAGACACACACAGACATGCTGTTGACACACACAACCCTCTACAGTTTACTGCGGATAGGAAAAGCTCTGTACAAAATACGACCAATGCTAACGATAGGTGAAGCAGAATCTGTCGCCCGTCAGCTTGTACATGAACACTGTGCCCACCAGAGGGCAGTAGTGACTCAAACAAACCAGAAGGCAACAGGGATTTTGCCGTAAGCTCAGGTGGTTGGAAGAAAGAGCTCAGAGGATAACAAAGTGCTAATAAGTGGTTAATATTACTTTAACCATCGATTAAATATTACAACTATTAACAATCAATTAAATTCCTTTGAAGTGTCCTGTTGCAAAGGTTTAGGTTCCACACAACATGTCAGTCCTCAGAACGGTTATGTATCAAGCAGAATGATTGGAGATCATGTCTTTGTCATTATGCTATACATGTCGATACAAAACCCATACAAAAACATGCTCTCCAGCTGGACAGCTGAGACCACGGGAGGGTCTGGGTGGACCAGGTCCTCTGTTTCTTCAGCCGCTCTCGTAAACCGCTCCTCTTCCACTCAGTGGCTCTACTGTTTTATAGCACACAGACGTGTGTAATCTTTTCTTGAGTGTGTGGTGTAATCATCTCTGACAGCAGCAGAGGCTGTCAGCAGTCTGAAGCTACCAAAACAGAATCCCCCTCAGACCCAATCAGCTGTGAGTGTGGTCTCCAATCCAACACAACTAACCCATAAAAGAGCAGACAGGACAATACTGAACTGGTCATTGGTAGTAACCGTGGAAACTGACACTGAAAGTAAGACCTTTCTTCTGAATAAGGACCACACTCTTTGAACCTGCAACAACTTCTCTAGTCCAAGCTTTTTTCTTTCAGCCCGATTCATTATGACACTATTCTATTTTTAACAGGAGCCACGCCCCATGCTGCCACCCCCCCCACTCCCCGTCTGCCCGTGTGCGTGTGTGTGCGTGCGCGCGTGTGTGCGTGTGCGTGTTTAGTGTAGGCCTGCATACGCATGTGTGTGTGCGTGCGA
>JAOPUH010000001.1:7117657-7131167 GCA_027123175.1 Urophycis cirrata
CCTTCCTCACCTCCACTCCCTTCCTCCATTCTAGCTTCCCCCAACTTCCCTCCCCCTCCCATCCCTCTCCTCCCTCCTCACCACTCCCATCCCTCCAGACCTCCACCGACCTCTCCTTCCTCCCTCCTCACCTCCCCCACCCTCCCCCTCCTCACCTCCCCTTCTAACTTCCCACCTGCCTGATGTCCCTCACTCCTAACTTCCTCTTGCCTCCGAACCCCTCTACTTCCTATCCCCTTTGTAACTTCTCTCCCAACCTTTAGTAGCTAATTGTAGTAGTGATGTTTGTAGTTTCTTCTTCAAGTTTTACCTTTTTCTCACTGTCAGAATTGAAGGACGCCAAACGTTCCTACTATGTTTTGTTAAGGCTAGTCTGAGATCCAAATTGGAAGCAAGAAGAAGTGATGACAAGCAAGGAAAGGACCAGGAAGTATAGGGAGAGGCTGAACGAAGATCCTCAGAAAAGGGAAAATGTCCTCAGACAGAGATGCAGAAAGTAAATTTGACAAGCTACAAGTTATTTTAGCCTAAGAATTGAAACATCATGACATGATTAATCTTTCATCGTATCACAATAGTCATGGTTGCTTTCATAATTTCCCCTACAGATACCAGGAGAAGAAAACATGTGGCAAAATTGTTAAGATAAGTGTGAAGTCTGTCACCTTCAGCAAGGAAGAAACTACAGCAAAAATGGAGAGAGTCCAAGAGAAGATGTAGGGCAAGGGAAAAAGCCACTAAGGCTGTCCTTGAGCTAACTCCCCAATCATCTCAGGATCAGGATAATGACCAGCCATTCAATCATGAAGACATCAATGAAGGTCCAGTGGCAGTTCCTATTTTGTGTAGCACACCAACACAGTCACCTGAAGAGATGTCCGCCTAAGACCAAATTACACCCAAAAGAGTACGAAAAAAATCTTCTCAGAACAAACAACTAAGAAAGCTAATAAAGCAAAATGAGAAGTTAATGAAGCAACTTGAAGCAGAAAAAAGAAGACTGGATAGGTTTAGACGACGCAATCAACGTCTTGTGCAAAGATGAATAGAAATGCACACAGAAACACAAAACAAAAAGCAAAACAATCAAAAAGAAGAAACACTGCTCAAGAAAGGAAGAATCAAGTGGAGTCCTTCCTATTGAGAGACGAGAGCAGCAGGCTTCTTCCTGGTAAAAATGACACTGTTGGGAGGAAAGAAAAAATGCAAAGGAGAGTACTTGTAAAGTCTTTGGTGGACTTGCACAAGGAATACACCCAGACAGCAGAACCAGCCCTTTTATGTTACAGAAGCAAAGTCAAATGATCGCAATACATGCGCTTGCTACCAACATGAAAACATGCGTCTCCTTATTGATGCCTTGTCACAGCGTGGTATCCTACCTACAAAAAGCCTATCAAATCTTCTCTCCAGCATAACTTGCAATACAGACAACATGAAATGCATGGAGCGCACATGCACTGAGTGCTGCTATGATGAGGTCCAGATTGCCATACCTAATCCAGATGATCGGGCTAGATGGGAACAGTGGGCAAAGGAAAACGTGGTGGTAGGAGAAAAAACATACAAAAACTGGATGAAGAAAACTGAAAATGGTACAATCGGAAAACTGGTTGAGGAGTTTAAAAAAGAGTTGGAGGGTATTGCCATCCATCAATTCAACTGGCTTCACCAGGCCCAGAAATTCAGGCATCTTAAAGAAAATCTAAAAGACAACAAAATGGTTCTGCATGTAGATTTTTCGGAAAACTATGCCTGCAAACTGAACACGGAAATTCAGTCATTCCATTTTGGAGGAAACCGACAGCAGGCATCCATCCATACATCAGTGGCTTACACATCCACAGGCGCACAATCCTATGCCATAATCTCTGACTCTGTCAACCACAATGAACGTGCTGTGTGGGCCCACCTCAAACCAGTGGTACAGGAAATTATATCCAACTCTGACCACAAGATTGACACGCTTCATCTGTTGAGTGATGGTGCAGTCACTCAATACAGAAACAAGGCAAATTGTTACCTTTTGAGCAGTGTACCCTACATATGGGGGCTGAAGCAAATCACCTGGAATTACTCAGAGACAGCCCATGGGAAAGGTGCACCTGATGGAGTTGGGGGAGCTGTGAAACGCATGGCAGACAACCATGTCCATGGGGGGCAAGACATACAAAGCCCTAAGGACCTCTATGAGTTCCTAGCCCGAAAAGAGGTCCCAAACATAAAGTTAAAATGGATCGATGAGGCAGATATCCAGGTGTTTCACGAGATGTTGCCACCGTCTGTCCCAAAAGTACCGGGCATCTTAAACACACACCAAATACTTTCCTTCTCTACAGGAGAGATCTTCTATAGGGCTCTCAGCTGTTTCTGCCGCTACCCAGAGATGTGGGAGTGCTTCTTTCCAAGAAAGATGAGGCCAGACAATCAATCAAAAAATTCAGAGGAACCGCTTGCCTGTGAAGTCTAAGAGACCCAGCCTGAGAGTTCTAGTAGTGGAGAGGAAGGGGAGGAAGAGCCTGACGACGAGTACACTGTAGGGAAATTTGTCTGCTATGACAAGAAGCCATTTGTTGGCCAGATCACAAAACTACATTCTGAGCACTTTGAGGTCAACTGCATGGTGCAAATTGGCAAAAAAATGTGTTCAAGTGGCCTGCTAGGCGGGACTGCATTATGTACAGCAAGGACCAACTTGTGAGTGTCGTCTCTGAGCCAGAGCCCCACCAGCGTGCAGCCCAGCTCACTAAATATGACTGGCTGATGTTCAATGGTGTGTGAAAGGAGGAGGTTTAGACCTTAAACACTACTGCTTTTTTTGTGTTTGTATTTCATGAAGAAAAGAATCGGTTTACTATGAATTATTTTTAATACCCACAGGATGTTTTGCTGTTTTATTAATGGGTTGTTTAATGAGTTTGACACAAGTTTGTTAATTTTTGTAATTTTAACTTGACCAAAAATGTTATGAATTTTAAAAGTAATAAGCAAGGTCTATTTTGTTGACATGTTCATCTTATATTGCCAAATGTTGTGATTTCTCTTACGATGTGTTTTTCTTATGTAAATGTTCGTAAATGTGCAGTTTAACTTGAAGTTGTAACCATTTTAATGAATTTATAAATGAATTTTAACAAGAATTAATAAATGTGACTTTGTATAAAACATGTGAATACCGGTACTTTTTGTTGTCCAATGGTGTGACAGAATGTCCTCTGGTGTGACAAACTGAATTATAAGTGAAAAAGGCATTTTAATGCACAAATTCATTTAAAAAGTGTTGAGTAGTATAATAATGATGTCATCACTATGCACACATAAGGATGAAATGAAGCTTTATTAGGTTTTATGCAAATTATAATGAATATAATCCAGAAGTTTGGGTAAAGTCCCTATGTGCACATCTTATAGTAAGAATATAACATGATTGTGGATTTTTATTGGTTACTTTGGATGTGGGAATATAATTAGGACAAATTGATAAAGATTGTCCATATTTGTCTTATCTGACAAATGATCTCTGAAATAAATATTTACATTAAAAATCTTGTCACACCAGTGGACAATTTTTAGGACTTCCACACAAAAACGTGAATAAAACGCAAAATCTATAAGGAATTAGAAAGGGACACATTCAGTTTTGAGTTATTCATATAATAAGCAATATAGTTATATGTCATTTGACAAACATTTTAGATTTGGTTTTTTTTTCACTTTGGATTTCAGTTCACGTCAACCACCCATTTGCATTACAGCAGCTAATTGTTGAGCGATAGGACTTCAAAGAGCGCATGTTTCCACACGTTTTAGTTGGCACGCCAGCAATTACAGCGAAAGTAGCAATTATACCTGATGAGGCGGAATACAATGATCTCACGACACTTACTCAAAGTCATGTGTCCCACAGGGTCTGAACGGCTGTTTTCTTCGAAGTGTCACGATGGTTCTTCTGTTGGCCATCTGCAGTGGCAAACGCATGTGTACCTACGGGTACATACGAGATACCTACCGCAGTATCATCCTGGTGGAGCTCCAGAGTCTGGTAGGCTATCTACACATTGTTGTTGGGTTTGCCGGTGCTGCCTCTCCATTGTAATTAAAAGTGTATAGCCGCCAAATTGGAGATACCTATTTTGGATTACACGTGAATGTGAGATACAAATAGTATCTCTTATTTGATAAGACCCCACGCTGACCCACTCAGTTGATTCATTTCAGAATCTGACCGGCTCATTCAACATCAGCAAAGCAAAGGACCCCTGCCCATCTGTAAAGGTGAATCACTATGAAAGTTGACCTCATGGTTCAGCACCATGGAGAGGGTTACAATTACTGTTTCACTGCTCAGCACTCATCACAATTCTTCACAACTGTAGAAAATACTGTCTGTGTCATGTTGTCCCTACTTTTCTCACGGCAGGCACACCGCATTTTAGTCTCCATTTATAATATGACGCAGCAGTTTCAGTGCCACCGGGGTAAAAAGACAGAGAGGGACTTGGCAAAGCCGGTCGAGAGCATGGAACTCCTCCTCAATTGCAGTCAGAACCTGGTGAGGGAAGTGTGTACCGTTTACCAGAATAACTTTGCATTCAATGTAAACACTGGTCACTGGAAGCACTTTATATGAAACTCATTTACGTTGCATTTCCTACACACCCTTCTTTATCTGTTTTCTTTTTCTCATCCCGGTCATGAAAAGTGCATTATTTTTGTTATATTTCAGAAGGGAGAAGGAAAGGAATGCCATGCTTCATCTCAGATGTTTTCTTATGTCTTCAGGTAAAGACAGCTAAAGTCTGTCCAGCGAGACAGACACGAGGGAAGAAGAGACGAAGGCTCAAACTCCTTGAAATTATCAGGTCACTCATCAAGTGTTGGCAGAAGTTTCAAAGCATTCTTTCACAACAGCTTTAAAAAGATGAAGACACCATCTGATGTGTTCATGTTTCCAAAATGACCACAGATTCGAAGATTGCTTGATGAATACATGTAAATAGAAATGCAGTCAATAAAGCTAGTTTTCCTTTGTACTATGATAGGAGTTTACATTTTTATAGTTTCCAATTTTCCAAGTCATACAGATCTATATTGTAGATCATTATACATGTGTATTGCTATACTGTATGTTTGATCATTGTTCTGCTGCTATTGTCACACAATGTTATATAAAACAAGTCTATTACACAACATCAAGGATGGGATCATTTTGTGGTTACACTTCAGAAGTGATGAACAAGTTTAATAGATGTAAAATGTGGCCTTGTGATTGCAGTGCTTATAAACATTCATCCACTCATCGATGCTAAGCATATATATATATATATATATATATATATAGCATCGATGAGTGGATGAATGTTTACAAAAAAATTCAGATGCACAAATTATACCAACTGCACAGGCTTAATGGTGATGTTTAATTCACTGGGTGAACTCAGTGGCCACTGCTGTAGATCTTGCAGTGTAAATATGCCAGTTTTTCATCCATGCGTTTCCTAAGCAGGGGAAACCACTCCCAGTGGTACAGCTCCACCACTCTGTACCCTGCCAGCTGGAGCTGCCTTCTCTTCAGGGCATGAAGCCCCATCAGCTGCTCACTCTGGTAGCAGTGGTGGTTCCTGTTGGTCACCTGAACGGCCAACCTGACCGGGGGTTTGTTCACCTCCATGTCCACGTTGAACTGCTTTTCTCCATCGCCGGCCTCTAGTCTGCGCAGAGCCGCTGGCTGAGGTTGAGGGGACAAAGGTGAATGCATGTTCTTTTTGGAGGGGACCATCTGTGTCAGGAGTTCTTCGGTGAGCCTCACCCCTACCATGGCTAACAAAGGGTTGGGAGAACGACACGCGCTCCTCTTAGGAACTACAGCGGCCTCAGGACACGAGTTCAACGCCAGTGGAGTCCCCGTGGAGTCCAGGTGAACCTCCAGGTCGATGGAGCGGGTGTGAGGGAGAATCATTCCTTTACGTACAAACTGCTTCCCACCCAGCAGTTCCTGTAGCAGCTGCTCTGCCTCCAGTACCTCCGCTTTCTGGCATACGTCTGACTGAGCGAACCTCCACAGCCTCTCCGCAGCCTCCTCTCTCAGCCCGGCGTCCAAGCGGGGGCCTGTCCAGTGGGGCAGCTCCAGCCCAATGGTCCCATCCAGGGTGAACACGTCGTTGATCAGCCCCTGGGTCCTTTTCAAGGCTTGGCCGACATACTCCGGGCTCAAGGCCAACGCCAGGAGGTCCTCTGGGAACTGCGCCGCAAAGGCCAGGCCAAGGAGCCCGGTGAAAAGATGCTCTGGATAGCGCTGAAACTCGGCCTTCTTCTGTCTCATGGTGTCCAGCAGGCTGGCGTACAGCTCCGGGCACTGGGCGGGGGCGACGCCCAGCGCTCCGAAGGACCACAGCAGCTTACAGCAGTCTTTGCTCCGACACTGCGACGCCACGGAGGGCAGCTTCTCGGCCACGGCCCTGAGGATGGAGTCTCTGCGGTAGTGAAGCGAGGAGCACGCCAGCGTCACGTGCATCAGCCCCATGGCGTCCATCCCCCGGACGCGCCGCGGGACCTCCTCAGACATCATCTCCAGCCACACCTTGTGGTCCAGGTGGCTGAAACGCAACAGCTTAAAGACATTCACCATGGCAAAATCACTCATCTCCTCCACCACAGTGTGGGCCCTGTCTATTAGCCGGGAGACTGATCTTGGGGAGAGGGATGTCTGCGACTTGAAGAGCCCCAGGCACACTGTGCCGACCTCCTCTGGTTTGAGTTCATTCAGGTGCCGCATTAAGATCAGCTCAACGGGACCTGCTAAATATTTTGGGCAGTGCCTTCCTTCCCCTATGATGTATACCAACTGGACAAGCTCAGCCACACCTATGTGCTGCTGAGGCAGGTTGACCGAGTCATAGAGCTGCTCGAGGAACTGAGGCACCTTCCTCCTGAGGCAGCGCCACAGGTCAGCAGCCAGCAGCAGCTGTTGCAGGCTCATCCGAGAGGCCCGGCGCATCAGCTCAGTCTCAAGCGAGCCGAGGACACAGTGAGCCGAGGGCAGGTCCAGCCACACAAACGACTCCAGCACCTGCAGCAGCTGAGGGTCGCTGAACTGTTCCAGGTTCTCCACCAAGTACCGGAGGAGCGCGGCGAAGCTGGTGTTGCTCCTCACCAACGACATCTGCTCCTGGTGCAGGCTGCCGAGCTCCTGGAGGAACTGGGCCACGTCCGCCGCATTCAGTCTGTCCTTCAGCAACGACACCTTGTGGAGAAGCAGCAACGGCTGTTTGGATTGGATAGCGGGCGGCCTCTGACTGAGGTCAAGGGTCATCAAGGTATATTCCGGCCGACACCGTTGAAAGGCCCGCGGGTCAATGTTGTTATGGTAATCCTGCGAAGACCGGGCTTCTCTGCCGTTGTAGGACTGCGGTGGGGTCCTGTCTCCCGAGGCTCTGTTGAAAGCCAAGTCCAGAACTTTGTGTTTGGCGCTGCAGAGGTGACGCGAGGAGCTCACGGTGTAGTGGTTGATCTGCTGCCTGAAGGAGGGCATGGCGCCGGCGCCACGGCCCTGCCCCGCCCCGGCCTCCGGGACGCCGGCGTCCATCGCCACCGCGTCCCTCGTCTTCTGGGGGTGGCGATACACGGTAGGGTTGTAGTGCAGCGAGTACTTCCCTGAGGGGACAGCTGCCTCCTGCTCCTTCTCGTCCACCTCAGCCTCTGTGTGGCCATGAGTCCAGTGGAGGAGCCTCGCCCGGGGGTTACCGTCGCAGTATGGAGGGGTACCCCCGCAGTATCCAGGGAGGAACCGCCTGGCCAGTGGTCTGCAGATCACACAGGCAGACATCTGCTCTTGTGACTGCAAGGCAAAGAGAAGGCAGCAGGGCAAATTAAATCTTCACATTCAAAGTAAAATGTGTAGAATGCTCAATATATTTAATAAGGGTTTATTTTATGTATTAGCTGAATCATAAACTCTTAATTCCAGATATTGAATGATAATGGCCTTATTTAATCAACACAGAATCACAATACATTATAGATACTACTTATCGTACAGATTTGCTGCAGTGCAGTGATCTTGTCTGTCTTTTATAAAGTTTAACCACATAGGAAGGAATAGTCTCCTATCAAGTTCCTACCTCCACGTGAAGGGTGCTGTTTGACCTTCTAACTCAATGTTTCGGTCCAATTCCACATTAGAGGTGCAACCATTGCAAACTATTTTCCGTTTTCGAGACTTATGAAACCTACAACAAAAGACATCAACGGTGTGTTTCCATAGTTTATATTCCGAGATAAATACAAGGCAAACTGTCTGGTTATACGATCACGTGGTACCGCAGAACCGGAAGAGTGTTACACATATTGAAACACGACTCGGTACATTATTATACCGTATTACAGTTTTACCTTAGAGTAACATAAAATAGATGACTTCAATGATTAACCTTTTATTCTGAATATTCATTTTCACCAGAACCATACTAGAAGCGCTTCGCCCAACCCCGTTTGTGTTGCGTCAGCAGAACTGTTGCTCTCATAGGGAGTTTCTTACCGGAGTACTTATTTGACGCACAGCCTTGAACAACCGAACATCGAGATTGACGTATGTAATACTCTTTCTAAAAACCCGTGGTAAATTAATAGATATATGCAAGTTTAGATATGTAATCATGCTTAATCTTCTTGTGGTTTTAGCTAACACGCAATGCAGGCAGAGCAAACGTCCAATCAGTATTTCTAGTCATGGAAATTGAATTATATTTACCAGTCTATATGGGAAAAAACTAACTAAAACCAAATGCATCCGTTGAGACTGAAACGTTATGTCTAATTCAAATAAAAATAATCACTTGTTTCGCTTAGGCAGCACCTGGCTCTGTGATTGACCAGCCATGGCCAGTGTGGACATGGATCCAGAAGTTGCTCGGAGGCTCTTCGAGGAGGGAGCTACCTTGGTCTTGCTGGGAGTCCCTCAGGGCACAGAGTTGGGTATTGACTACAAGAGCTGGAAGGTTGGTCCCCGTTTTCGAGGTGTCAAGATGATTCCTCCAGGATTGCACTTTTTGCACTACTCTTCCTCTAACCCAGCTCATGTTGGAGGTGAAACTGGCCCAAAGACAGGCCTCTTTCTCACCCTTAAACAACGGGATATCCTTTTGGCTAACTGGGACCCAAAAGAGGAAGATCTAAACTTCTCAGCCTCTGAGAATGAGGAGGAGGTGAGCCGAATTAGGGCCAACTTGCAAGACTTGGACCCCTTCCTGGGGCCCTACCCCTATGAAGTGATGCGGAAATGGGTGTCCCTGACCGACCGCCTGACCCAGGACGTGGCCAATCAGCTGCAGCCTCTGTCTGGTAGAGTCTGTGCCTTCTGTGACGTCATCCCTGAGCTCCAGCTCAAACACACCAAGGACCGGGAGGAGCAGAATCTGCCCAAGAACGACGTGGCGTGTCAGAGCATGAAGGAGGGCCTGGACAAGCTGCCCCTGATGAAGCAGAGGGAAGGCACAGAGCTGCGCTTCTCCAGCATCCCCAGCCAGACGTACCCCCCGGGGGCCACGCCGGCCCAGATCACCCAGTGCAGCCTGGACCTCAGCTATGCCCTGGAAACACTGCTGGAGAAGCACCACAAAGAACAGCCCCTCGATGTTCTGGGTGAGTCAGCAGGGTGGGTTGGGGGTCAAAGGGCAGTCACGTTTTTGTGATGCATTTCTAAATGGCAAAAACATTTTTTTTGCAATAATAACTATAAGAACGCAATTGTCGTCCACAGGCGAGCTGCAGTTTGCCTTTGTCTGCTTTGTGATCGGGAACGTTTACGAGGGCTTTGAGCACTGGAAGAGGCTGCTGGCGCTGCTGTGCCGCTCAGAGGACGCCATGCTGCGACACCGGGAGCTGTACCTGGGGCTCGTGGCCGTGCTCTACCACCAGCTGGGGGAGATCCCCCCAGACTTCTTTGTTGACATTGTATCGCAGGACAACTTCCTCACATCCACACTGCAGGTATTGGAATGGTTCCTAATCTATATTTTTATACATCCCCTGGCATCATATATGATAAATGCCAAATAACGTATACCATTTTTGTTTTACTATATTTATTTACTAAATGCTGATGTTTTACCAGTAATTATGCAATTTCCCTCAGGGATTAAAGTATTAAAGTATTTCTGTCTGTAATTAAGTTATGCTTAGGTTGTGCATAAGGCAATTTCATTTTTTCATTGAGAAGCATTTTTCGTCATATTGTTGAAAGGTTCTCTTCTCTCTACCTCCTGACCGCATCCCTAAATCAAAATGTATGACGAAAAAAAGAAAGCAGTCTGGTGTCTTGTTGCAGGCCTGTAATGAGCCGTCCTATAACCCTAACCCTCACCCTAACCCCTGTCCCATAATACCTACCTGTCTGTCTGAGTGTTCCCCAGGCAGACCCATTACTAAAGCTAGCCTGCTAGCCATGTGTTTTTGGGGTCCTCAACCTTTAAGCCAATTGAAATGCCCATGGAACACTTTTCATGGCTAATAATGGATACATATCGCTACATAATAAAGAAATACAAGAGAATTCAGACCACACTCCAAAGCGTGATATGACACAGTGCTTCCTTTAGAAGAGTAGCCATCCTCTGTGTCCACGCTGTTTTCCAGGACTTCTTCCAGTTTGCCATGGGGCCCAGCGTGGACGCCACCCTGCGGAGGAGAGCGGAGAAGTTCAAGGCCCACCTCACCAAGAAGTTCCACTGGGACTTTGACGCTGACCTGGAGGACTGCGCCCCCGTGGTGGTGGAGCTGCCTGCAGGTGTGACTCTGGAGTGACCCGCCTCCCGGACACACTGGGCTGCCTGGAGGTGTGACTCTGGAGTGACCCGCCTCCCGGACACAAAGCCCGGGGCTGCCGGCTGACTCTTGTTGCTCATTTAGGACCTAGAAAGTTGTTATTTCAGTGCCAAAACGCTCTCAACATGTGATGTCGTTATACTGTCTGTACCTACGCCCGTTTCTTCACTGCCATAAGGGGACTGTTGAAAGTGTTTCAGTCATGGGATCGGTCATGCATCACGCCCACTAGAGGACAACAGCGCCCTCCAGTGGGCCCACTAGAGGACAACAGCGCCCTCCAGTGGGCCCACTAGACAAGAGTCATTGTTGACATTTTGACCGGTACGTAGTTTAAAGCCTATGCTCAAGACGGTGTACCTTTTGGTTCAACAGGTCAGCAGCTGTTACAAGCGTTGCATTGCTGCACACTGTACTGTCCATCCCCGGGTGCTGTGAACTGACTGTACTATCTGTCACCAAATACCCTCTCCCTATTGAACTGTCCTCCTAATACTGTCTACAAAAGTCAGCACTGCCACGGGGGATACGTCAGTACTTAATTGTTCTAATTGCTGAACTGTCTTTGGACTCTGACTTGCCGTTTGGGGAATCCATTGTAGTGTTCCAGGTTTGACTTGACTTGTTGCAAAGCGCTCATTCATCATTCAGTCGTCATGCATGCGCTCCACACTTCCAGGATCTGGAGAAATAAGCCTCCCATTGTAGGTAATAGGCATCAGATGGCGTGCAGTCATTCATCATTCCATTTGGAACATCATTTACGGCGATGAAATCACAAAGCGAAAGAAACCACAAGTACTTGTGTTTGGCAGGCAGACTTCATGATTTGATTGGAGTGATTGATGATAATATTGTATTGAGCACTTGCTGTACGCCCTGCATTCCTTTGTATTAAACAAAGCATTTCTTAGAGCCTCATGAATAATGTATTCTGTTACCCGGCAAACTTGATTCTCTTGCACATGATAGACATGTTTCCAGAGTGCTAACTATCTCCACTAGATGGCAGTCATAGCCCTGATGTCGGGGAGCCAGGGTCCATGGGAGTTGATGATGGTGCAATGCTTTTTATACAGAGTCAAAATAAACCCAACCGATGGATATGCCATCAGTTCATTCCCTGACCCCTGTGCAGCATCACATTTACATTTACATTTAGCAGACGCTTTTATCCAAAGCGAAGGTGAAACATTTCATTGCTACCAATACAATAAGAAAGTCACCAAAACAAGTTTCAAGCATTCCAATTGCTAGATTAACCGTTGCTAGTATACAACATCTCTGACTAAGTGCCAAGACGTACAACAAATAAGCATGAGGGTAGGGTTTTTTCCCCATCACAGTGGAGACATTTTGATAAAGCAATAAAGATGAGTGTTTGTCTCCCACCCAAAGTACAACCTCCTGCAACCTCCAGTGTTGTGAGGAGAGATTTTTGCCCTGGTTTGGTTGACTCTCTTGCTTGCTGAAGGTTAAACACCAAAACGTCTCCAATGTACAGAGCCAGATATTGCTCTGGATGGGTTGAGTCTCTCGCCTGGTCCCAAACCTGCTGCAGAACTCGGTGTCACCAAAGCTCTGCCCTGATCCTGCTTGTTGACGCCCCATGTGAGTGCCGCTCTACATCCCCGTACCAATAATGGTGTGTTTGTGTGATCACGTTGAATTTGATGGATGCATGTACTGCAGTGAACGCCCACTGTACACATACTGCAGTGAAGGCCCACTGCACACGTACTGCAGTGAAGGCCCACTGTACACGTACTGCAGTGAAGGCCCACTGTACACGTACTGCAGTGAAGGCCCACTGCACACATACAGCAGTGAAGGCCCACTGTCCACGTACAGCAGTGAAGGCCCACTGCACACATACAGCAGTGAAGGCCCACTGTCCACGTACAGCAGTGAAGGCCCACTGTACACGTACTGCAGTGAAGGCCCACTGTACAGCAGTGAAGGCCAACTGGATAACCTAATTACATGCCTTTTTTGTTGTGAGTGGTTGTGAATGTTTCACATGTGATGGGCACTGTGATGGGACAGAGCCTCTGCTCGGACCGTCAGGCTCCCATTCATTATCCAGCATCGTGTGCCAGTGCTCTGTCTCTTCAGCTGGCAGTCCTTCCTGTGATCACTAAGCCAGCGCCTCTCTCTGCTTTGAAGCCGTCTCAGAACACTGAAGCTGCTGTGGAATAAAGACTAAAGCCCTTTAATGTAATTATCTGAATCCAATCGTCCGAATCAATCGTGTAGGCCCAGCTCACGGTGATCCAGATCCTGAATCACCACGTCTCACTTGTGTCTGAGACGTGGTGGAGCAGATGGAGCCCAGCCTCTGGTGGAGCTCCTCTTCTGATTCCTGCCGGCGTATGAAACCCCCTGGTATGTTTTCACTCTGGTTTCCCTGTGAACGCCTCACAGGCCAACATGAGCCCTTCCTCCTGTGATGATGTTCCCCAGATTAAGAAAATGACCTTCAAATCACTAGCAGGAACCTGGTGATTATTTATCTTCCACTTCTTTCTTTTAGCTCAGTTGTGTGGACTGGTACACATTGTTCATGAGAATCCATCCAAGCTGATGCTGTCCTTGGTGTGTCCTTGGTACGCCCCCCCCCCCCCGCCCCCCGCCCCCCCCCCCGCCCCCCCCCCCCCCCCCCCCCCTGCCCCCCCCCCCCCCCCCCCCC
>JAOPUH010000001.1:7252220-7262351 GCA_027123175.1 Urophycis cirrata
GGTCTGGGTCAGCATGTCATTACAGTAGGGTCTGGGTCAGCATGTCATGTCATTACAGTAGGGTCTGGGTCAGCATGTCATGTCATTACAGTAGGGTCTGGGTCAGCATGTCATTACAGTAGGGTCTGGGTCAGCATGCCATGTGGGGGGGTGGGGGGCGTATCGTGGAGTGTAATGAAAGCTTGATACAACGCAACAGGTTATTTACCAGTAAAACATTTTACATACCACACACATCTCCAATGACCACAATTCAACAGCAGCTTGTGAAAACCTCCGCCATGTCACTCACAATCGCGGGATCAGTTCCATGCCAACAGGCTTGGCAGAACGTAAGAGACGCACGCTGGCCCCCCGCTGAGCCCGGGGTCTCCACACCGGACCCGGGGCAGCAGAACCACAGCCGGACCCCAGGCCCATGTAACAGTCACACGTTGCTCCAGAGAATACAAAATATATACCATCCACTTCCAGTGTACTCCTGTTCTGTTTCATGTTTCTTTTCAAGTCTAAAAAAAGGTTCTTCTCTACACACGCAAAATCACTCACACAGATCCTCACACACACACACACACACACACACACATACATAGATAGATAGATATATATTTATATAGAGAGTGATATTATACCTTTAGGGAATTCTTATCTGAGAAGTTAGGCAAAGTTATCTTTTTTCATGTTCATTTGGATAGACTTAACTTTAAGAATAAATCAAGCTCTCTTTTGTTCCACCTTCCCCTTTTTGAAGACATACACTGTGTGGTGTGGGAAGCATTACAATATCACATGACTACTGAAGAGCAGCAGGGATGAAGAGGAGGAGATCACATGACTACTGAAGAGCAGCAGGGATGAAGAGGAGGAGATCACATGACTACTGACGAGCAGCAGGGATGAAGAGGAGGAGATCACATGACTACTGAAGAGCAGGCAGCAGGGATGAAGAGGAGGAGATCACATGACTACTGAAGAGCAGCAGGGATGAAGAGGAGGAGGGGGTAGGAATGGTTAAAAGGTCTGACCTCCAACAGAGAGATGAGCTGATGATATGGTGCTCTGTGGCATGTGTGGGATGGAAACACACTAGTTCAAAGGTAGAGAGACCTGGACAGGTTAGGGTCAGGTTTAGAGAGACCTAGATAGGGTGAGGGTCAGGGTCAGGGTTAGGGTTAGGATCAGGGTTAGAGAGACCTAGACAGGGTTAGGATCAGGGTTAAAGACATAGACAGGGTAAGGGTTAGGGTTGCGGTGACCCAGAAGCGGTGGTAAAGGGAGAGAGAGAGGCCAGGGTACAGGGGGGCGGGCGAGTGGCGGCGGTGGAGGGAGGAGTGTTGCATACAGAGTCCCGGGCTCATCGGTACACCAGGTGGGATATACTTCCCGTCTTGAAGTTGAGCTGATGGTTGGGCACGAAGTTGTGCTGGGGATTTTTCCGCGTGCATACATCCTTCGCATACAGGCTCATACACGAGTCACACGACACTTTGGAGCAGTTGACGCAGGTGTGGGACGCCCCGGGCTTATTACAGAAGCCGCAGCGGGAGCCGCCCACGCCCACGCCCGCCCGCTCGCCGTTGCCGCCCACCACCGCCGCCATGGCGACGGACTTGCTGGGGAACAGCTTGGTGGACACGAGCGGCTTCTCCAGCAGCTGGGGGTGGGGGTGCGTGTGCGAGTGGGTCAGCGTGAGGGGGTGCGGGTGGAGGAGGGCGTGGGAGTGGGTGTTGGAGTAGACGGACAGCTTCTCCTTCACGGGCATGTAGCCGTCCAGCGGCCGCGGGGCCTTGGGGTGGTAGTCCTGCAGGCCACAGCAGGGCGAGGGCTCCACCTCGTGGCAGGCCGAGCACAGGATCACGTCGCAGCGCTGGCAGGAGGCCACGCCCCCGCAGGCCAGGCCGCAGCCCTGACACTTGACGCTGCCGTGGGACTTGAGCAGCCAGCCGTCGCGCGCCTCCCGGGGCTCTCGGGACGGCGGCCGGGAGGGCGTCTGGCGGCCGCCCGGCCCGGCCGCGCCCCGCTCCGTGTACAGGTCGATCTCGTCCAGGGAGGACAGGTGGTAGGAGGAGTAGGACTCGGGGGGTGGCGTCGACTGGATGGGGAAGAAATCGGCGACGGGGCTGTAGGAGCTGGGCGCCGCCACGGAGAAGAGGGAGGCGGAGCCGCAGGGCCGCAGGATCTCGTCCTTGGCGTCCTCCTCTGTGTCCACAAACAGCGGCTCTTTCCGCAGACTCAGGGAGGCCTTGAGGATGGGCTTGCTGGCCGCCGCCGCCGCCGCGTGCCAGTGGCCGGCGCCGTCGGTGACGTCCACGGACTTGGAGGGCCGGCCGCCCCTGCGCAGGTGGTGGGGGTGACCCCGCTCCATGTCCGCCGGCCGCACCGACAGCCGGGCCATGTCCGAGCCCAGGCTGTCCCGCCGCCGCAGGGCCTCAGCGCAGCCCGCCGCGTCGTCCCGGCAGCCCATGCGGAGCTCCAGGGCCTCCAGCTCCGAGGCCGAGCCACGGGCCAGCGCCACCACCTCGCCCAGCAGGCGGCACTCCGCCTGGGCCAGGAACAGCTCGAAGGCCAGCTGGCGGAGGTGGCCGGCGCCACCCGGGTGCTCCCGCAGGTGGAAGTGGGACTCGTGGTCGCGGGAGTAGCCGATGGCGCGCATGATGGAGCGCAGCTCGGCGTCGGAGATGGCCGACTGCAGCTGGTACACGTACGGCCCGGTGAAGGTCTGGAACGGAGAACCCCCGAGGAATAGTTACACACACGGGAACAGAGAACCCCCGAGGAACAGTTACACACACGGGAACAGAGAACCCCCGAGGAACAGTTACACACACGGGAGCAGAGAACCCCCGAGGAACAGTTACACACACGGGAACAGAGAACCCCCGAGGAACAGTTACACACACGGGAACAGAGAACCCCCGGGGAACAGTTACACACACGGGAACAGAGAACCCCCAAGGAACAGTTACACACACGGGAACAGAGAACCCCCGAGGAACAGTTACACACACGGGAACAGAGAACCCCTGAGGAACAGTTACACACACGGGAACAGAGAACCCCCGGGGAACAGTTACACACACGCACTACTTCAGGCGTTTGTTTGGACTCGGCTAACGTGACACGTCTGTTTTGACCACGGACCACCGGGGACCCACATTAACCCCGGAACATTGATGAGGATCAGTGTGGGAGCCGTGAATCACCAACATGATGGAACTGTGGTGAATCACGCTGTGCTGCCTCTCATTGTTTCAGCGATCCAGCAACTACAGTATTTTTACCACCAATTTAAGACTCATTTTGTTCCTTGTTCTAGTTGAACAATCTGTGAACGTGCAGCCATTTCATTCGAATGCGTCGTTGCAGATCTGTTATCTGAATGTTAACAACGTGTGGGTTTTATCAGTAGTACCCATGGAAACAGCAGTTGCTGGGACTTATTCTTCTAAGCCCAATAAACAAATCATGACCTCCCCCTAAATACATAGTTAATAACATGTGTAGTATAAAGAACATATACAGCATAATAACATTTTACTTCCCCCCACATGTCTACACCTCGTTAGCCCCATCCCACACACTGAATCTGGAAAGAAGAAGAAAATCTTAGAATAAAATCAAGGTTTATCACGGCGCCCACCTTTATAGACCTGAACTCCTTCTTCCAGGGGAAGAGCAGGAGGTTGGTGCAGATGGTCTCCAGGGTGTGGAAGGCCCTTTCCAGGCCCTTGATGCCCCCCCTCTGGCAGCGGAGAGAGTTCTCCACCACCTCGTAGAAGCGCACCATGCGGAACCGCTGGCCCGGGTCGGGCTGGTAGGCCCCGAGCAGGGCCGTGGCCGTGGACAGCAGGGCCTCGCTGTCCTTGTGTCTGCCCTTCCCCCCCTCTGCCGGGGCCCCGGACCCCTCCTCCAGGCGCCGCTCCAGCGCCGCCACATACCTCCGGAAGAGGTCTTCTTTTAGCTTGGCATCCATGATCAGCAGCAGGCCGCTGAGTCAGCTGTGGCACCTCTGATCAGAAAGCTCCTTTAGCATGCCCGAACCCAGGAACCCCGGCCTGGTCTCCGAGCCATCATGAACCACATGCTGCCGCACAATCGCACGTTGACGTCTTCTGGGAGGGCAAGGCGGGGCTCGGTCTTAATCAGTGGCATGTCATCTTCTTCAGAACAGTTTAATTCTGGTAACTAGGCTGCTGCCTGAGGGGATGCCTTCTTACGGCATCTCGCTGGTTCTCTTGCTTGCACGGATTCTTCGGCCTTGCAGGCCAACGTCATACGCAGGGTTGCACTGTTATTCCAAAGCTGCAGGTACACATTGACTGTTGATTTGGCCCGGTTCATCCAAGGTTACTCAGCATACAGGGGAAGGTAAATCACGATGCGGATTCTAAGCCATGTTGACTCCAAGCTGTAATTTAAGAACATCATCATCATTCTTCCTCATAATAATGTGGACTCATGTGCAACTGATTCACAGGCAATTTAATGACTTCATCAATGCATAGCTGTTCATCAGTGGTAATTCCTAGCGCTTTACATTAAAGTCAACACGGCCTATCCTGCTACACACCGTCACCATAGACAGAGGCTGAGCAAAGCTGTCTCCACACAGATAAGAAACGAGCATGTTCACTAACGCCAGGCAAATGACTACACAGAATGTGTTCCCGACATTGCGCAGTCGATGTCTAAATGTCAACGTTTAGACGAGCATTGAGATGTTCCATGTAGCGCTAGTGGGCACCAATGATCTAGATCAGTAGACGTCCTATTAGGCGGATGGTTAGATGGTTAGACTGGTTAGACCCTCTGCTCGCTCACACACCTGCACCATGTACTGGATCTACTGGTGGGCTGGTCAGATGGTTAGACCCCGTGCTAGCTCAAACACCTGCACCATGTACATGATCAACCGCTAACCAGCTACCCGCGCTAACACCAGCGTTGGATTTACACGACCAGATGTTACGCCGAATAATGTTGTTTAAGTCCAGGGTTAAGATCTCCAAACGTGCAGTACGCCCCTCGCCGTGCCCCCCACCCCCCAATACTGCTGAGACCGTAGACGCCCATCTCGGTGCTGCTAGTTAGCTAGCGTTTGGGTTAGCAACCGACTCGATCTACACGTACACATCTATGGCAGCCAGCGTTTATGGACACACAATACATCATACCTGCTACCCTGTCCCCGGTCCCTTGTATGCCGTTCGGGTGTAATAAAGACAAAAACGCAATAACAAATACAACAGCCTTACCTTCAGATAATGCTAGCTATGAGCTAGATACTCCTTCGCTAAAGGAAATTCCCATCGTTACATCGCGCATGCGCACAAGTGTGACAGCTCTTCAGCGTCATGCAGTCCACGTGCACAGTACGGCTCCGGAATACTAGAATATAATAACAGAGTAAAACAGACGGTAATAACACCATAGAATAGAATAGAATAATATAATATAATATAATATAATATAATATAATATAATATAATATAATATAATAGAAAACAATAGAATACAATAGAAGAAAAGAACAGAATAACTGGGTCGGAGATCATGGAGTATTTTGACATAGCCTTTGTAAGCGTTTTGAGCAAACAAAGAAAAAACTGCGCTGTCATTCCTATTTGTCATTCATGCCATCTCATCTCTCTCTCTACAATGTGTGTACAAGAACGTATGTTATTATTAAAAAGCTACAAAGTTGCTCCATGTATTCCGTGGGCCAACTCCACCCTCCTGGTGACGTCACAGCGGAGCGGTCGGATTCACAGCGAAGAAAAGAAATGGCGATGCTCGGCAGCCTCAGCTCTGCACATCAAAAGAAGAATATATCCGATGGCAGCAGGGACGTGACAGAATTCATTTGTCCGGTTTGTCTTGAGATCTTCGACAACCCCGTAAGAACACAATGCGGACATACGTAAGTGTTTGCACGCTGATCTCCTCATCTTTACCTCTATCTGCCATCAGCGACGCGTCTGTACGGAAACTATACTAATGTTTGTTAGTAGGAGACATGTCACGGGCCACCAGCAGGCAATTTCAGTATCTACATTTACCAAATGTAACTATGAGCTGAAGGATTGTTGGTTTTGTTGTACGTTCTCTTGAAAGGACATTTAGCCGAAAAAGAAAGTAAGCTTGCTAAATCAGTATCAGTTTTGTTTACATCAAAGAAGAGGCCTTGCTTGGGAGTTGTAGTTTAACACGTATACGGTTTTACCATTGTGTCAATTCAAATGACTACAAATCCCAACACTATTTTGGGCTGGCATGTTTCCACACGAGTTTCAGGAAATGGGTTCGATTGTGATGCCTAAGCTTACTGGCATTTTAACACAAATGACAGATGAATATATTCTCCTCTCACGTAGTGAAACCAAATGGGCAGAGACCAATTGCGCAGGAAGGGCTAGCCTGTTAAACTGGATGTCCTTGCCGTTCTTAAATTAGGTTTTGCCAGAGTTGTCTGCAGGAGTGTCTACGGCCCCAGAAGCCTGTGTGTGCAGTGTGCAGGGCTTCACTTGGCAACTGGACCAAAGCTACCGAGCTAGAGGCCCTTATCCACTCCTCTGTGGCAGCGTGTAAGGGATGTGGCGTCCAGGTATTGTGGTGATCCTATGGCAGCATCTATCATGTTCAATGCAACACAAACATCTGAATGCATCATGGATTTTTTTATTACATTGATTTGCATTTAAACATGTGTTGTTGTTTTTTTTGATAGGTTGGTCTGTCTCAGATGAGGAGCCACACAGCTGCCTGTTCAAAATATCAGGAGTACATTGAGGAGGGAGTGAGGACCACTGCCCAGACCCAACCACCCATTGTCAGGTGACCAAAGTACAAAAACCCCACATGGTTAAATGTGACTAGCTTGCTAGCTTTAGCTGTTGTGGAAGACACTGCTCGTGCACAATGAGTGCACAGGCAGGCTGTGTGCAGTTTGCTGGGTAGGTAGGTAGACACACAGGTAAATCCGTCCAATCTGTTAATTTGAGCCAAATGAAGTGATTGGACAGGCTTATTACAGGCCTGCCAGAGCCAAAGATCCTGGATGTTTCTTTGTTTTATCACTGCATTTGATTTATTGATTACTTTTGGGAGGTTGACATTTCAACAAATACCATGAAAAGAAATGCTTCTATGATGAATTGCCTACCTGAGCTTTAACACATTTCCCTGAAAAGTTCCACACACTCCTTCCTTTAAGATAGAACTATTAATCCAAATATGCCTTGAACTATTTCCTCAAACTACTTCTAGACGTCTATCTAAAATGATGATCATGTTGTTGCTCCACCTAGTCCTGTACCAAACCGCTATACCTTCACCTGCCCATACTGTACCTGCCAGAACCTGGATCAGGACGGCCTGGTTGAACACTGTTCCTCACAACATGCCAGAGACACACGCCTCGTGGTAGGCGGCCCGCCCTGTCACACCCAATGTTTATTTTGGGTTTTGAATGATTGCACTGTTGTGCATACTGTATAATGGTAATGGTTGAACATTGTTAGATAATAATGTAAATAATTTAGTTGTCATTGCATTGAGGACTTTGTGTTGGTCTAGGTGTGCCCTATCTGTGCCTCCATGCCCTGGGGAGACCCCAACTACAGGAGTGCTGATTTCTTCCAGCACCTCAAGATCAGACACACCTTTTCCTATGACACCTTTGTGGTATGTAGCTCCTCCAGAATGCTCTTAATGTGGTGTTATGTGTTATGTATGAAATTAATATCTGTTTGCTTTGCGTCATGTTAATGTTGAGATTAAGGCATCCATGGTGATAATCATTTGTGAATGTAATGCTTACGTTTATGTAAATGTTGGGTGTTTTATAATTGGTTAAACATGACGTTTTATGTATATCAGACTGGACCGTACATAATTTCACAAGCACTATACCTGTACAATGCATATTATATAGTAACATACATGCATACATACATACATACATACATACAGTACATGCATGCATACATACATACATACATACATACATACATACAGTGCATGCATACATACATACATACATACATACATACATACATACAGTACATGCATGCATAAGTACATACATACAGTACATGCATGCATGCATGCATGCATGCATACATACATACATACAGTACATGCATGCATACATACATACATACATAGTACATACATACATAGTACATACATACATGTATAGTTGTTATCCATGTGTTCTCAGGTCAGGTGCTTTGGTTAAATGCTGCCCTTGGTGTCTCCTTTCAGGATTACTCGACAGATGAGCACACAATGATTCAGGAGGCTCTACAGCGTTCCTTAATGGAGAACTGAAGAAAGATCTGTCCCCTCTGAGCTGCAGGGGACGGGGTAACTAACAGAAGGTGGTGTGATGTCTGTTGAAGACAGTGTAACTACATTGTCTTCAAGTTCATTAATTGACCGGTGGCTAAAAATAAATGGGCGATTGGCTTCATGAGGAATGTATATCCTTACAGTGATTCTAGAGATTTATTGTGAATCTGAAATTAAATGGGGCAATATAAAAATAAAAAGCACAATGTGCAGTCTAACTTTAGCCATGCTGTGTTATACGCGTCAACATTCTGTGTCCCCTGATGAAGCCTAGACCCTTGGTAGATTGTGGATTATATCGGTCATATTTAAATTGTTATTTTGTTGTTTGCACTGTGTCAAATAATCACAAAAGAATGCATTGAAGTCCTACTGTAGTCATGACTGAAGTGTATTACAGGGTTCTACCACTAGGGGGCTCGTAGTTTGAGTGTTTACTGCTGGGAAAGACGCGGGAGCATGGTCATCTCTTCAGAAGTGAGTTGCTGCAGTTGGGATATATGGAATCAAATGGAGTCTTTTATGTTCGCGTTTGTATGTCCATACTATATGTGTGTTTATTTCATGCATCCCTTGGGCTGCCAGAAAGTATAGATAATATCTAAAATCCTCAAAGTGGCTGTTTTGTTTTCTTTTGAACCAGTTCTTCTTTTCCTGTATGTTTTTGTGCTTGTTACCGATTCCAATTGCCCTTTTTGGTTGCCATCTTAGATAATCAAATTGTATACATTTGTGCATACTTGTTATTAAGGCCGGTGATTTGCTGTCATATTGTTGTGGCCACTAACGTGCATCTCGGTGGCCATAAGGGGGCAGTAGAGCTCCACCATTCGCTCGTCGTCTGTGCTCGCCCCGGCCAACGCCTGGCTCTCGCGCGGCTCATAACTCTTCATTCTAAATGTGCTTCCTTTTAAAATATCTGTTCATAGTTCTCTGTTCATAGTTCATCCTGGCTAAATACATTTGCATTGCAATTGATCCTTTGCATTCAAGGAAGTAAACGGAAATTTGACCGGTGTCATAGTCTTTTGATATGACTGCAAATATGTTAGGCAGTTTGTAACATCTATATTGTATATTTCTTTATTGTAATTAAAAGCATTTTGTTGACCATTTCTGATGCACGTTTTACATGCAACTGTCATTTAGCTGTGGTGTTCAAGGCATTTGTCACATTACTGCCTCGAAAAGAAAATGGCAAACAATGTAATTGTTGTAATTCTCTGTAAATGGCAGTATTTTAAATCTATCAGAGCACACAGCAATACATATTTTTTAGTTTTAACAATAGCCGTCAAAAAGCAATGGCCAATGGCCTAAATGTATTGATGTATAATTTCCACCAATTTTGTTTTCTGAACTCTAAATCAAAGGTTTGTTCTTTCTGCTTGGCTGTGAGTTCTCAGAGCCACACGCTTGTCTCTGCTCATGTGTTGATGGAAATGTTTATGTCAAAAAAAAAAGTCATATTTCATGTTGTCCACTGTTCACGACTGCAGCTGTGTCTCATGAAGATGAATATCAATCCTCCAAAACACAAGTAGCACTGAGCTCACAACCGGAATGCCTTTTATTTTGTACACTGCTCTTTGTGCCACTCTCATGTATCTTACTCTTCCTCGTCATCCTGGCTGTTAAATCCAGATAAATTAAAGTTCTTCAATTATTTAAAACAAACCTGCTCCAGCAATCAGGCTGACTGATTTATGTGTGTGTGTGTGTGTGTGTGTGTGTGTGTGTGTGTGTGTGTGTGTGTGTGTGTGTGTGTGTGTGTGTGTG
>JAOPUH010000001.1:7527243-7537548 GCA_027123175.1 Urophycis cirrata
CACACACACACACACACACACACACACACACACACACACACACACACACACACACACACACACACACACACAGCATGCTCCAGCGGAGCAAACTGTATTGATCTCCATCCTAATTTCCTAATTAGTTTTTTATTGGATTTCATAATCGTCATCAGGACACACCAAAAGAAACCCGACACCCCAGCAACATTTTCTGCCCTCCTCGACATAAATTTTCGAGTTCCATTTTTTTTCCTCCCTCAAAATGAAGCCATGTATTCAATTTCAACTCCCCAGCTGTGAGAGCAGCCCTCTGCTATTTTTTTATTTCCTTTACTTTTCCAGCCCAACTCCTTGGACAGCAAACACTGCACAAACACACCATTTCTCCCATGTGCAGTAAGTGATGTTTAGCATCGCACATTTTCTGCATGATCTGCTGCTATTTGTCACACTCTCGGCCTCCCTCGCCTCTCCACTTGTAGGATTCGTTAAACACGCTGCAGGAGGAGGCTGGGAAAGCAGTGAGGAAACACTGTCCCTCGCTGACAGTTAGTCTGGCCACTGAATTATTTGTGTCCAGTTAGTGTCCCTCACAGGCTTCCATAGGCCGGGCTGCCTCACACTGGCTCAGGGCTCTGGAGCCATCACTGGAGACTTCCATTAAACACACTAAAAGGAAATGGCGGCATTCATACAAAACAAACTGCATGACGGAAAACTGATTCGACAATGTTTGGAAGTGAAGATGTTCGCCACCTGGCTGTGTTTCCAGCACATATGTACCATAACACGCCCTCCACTATCCTGTAGGGCTGTCTCCAGGCTCTGGACGCCACCAGTCGGAGGGCATTCTGCTGAACACAGGAAGCGTGGCCACAGTCCCACTGTATTGTATGGCTCTGAGAGCATCAACACGCTGAAAGATTCAGAGTCCAACCTGGGCCAATAGTTTCCAGGAAACAACGCTTGGCCATGCAGCGGTCATTACAACACGTTATGGTGAGAGATTGATGCAAATGAGGAATGCACAATGTCAAGGCGCTTAAGGGACAAGGAACATAAACCTTCTCTTTAACAAAAGTGGACCATTAGCACATCATTTTATGAAAAACTAAGACAATGAAAGTGTCCTTTGGGTAGTCTGATGGATCACTGTTGCCTCAGTTGCTCTCCAGAAAACAATTCATTCTTCATTTCCAAGACTGCAATATATTAATCTGAGACACTGTGGTGGTGCCATTACTATTGCAAGACCTTAGGAAATCTCTTCAGGCAACAATGTGCTGGACTAAAAAAAGAGCGCGAGAAGCCTTTAGACTTTTAGTCTGTACTCGTAGTCTGTAAAGTTGCCCGGTAAAAGAGTAACCAATCTTGCAAAAGTGACTAAATTGCTCTACATAAGCCAGGCGGGATTTAAACCTCAACCCTTGAAGTTGTGCCAGTCTGCTGCAAGGCTCTGGACGAGCGTTCTGCTTGCTCTCCGTCACCAGGTGGACAAGGTGTTCACGGGGCACAGGTCGGTGCAAGGGGCTTAAATCCCGGTGAAGATGTTTTTGGCCTTGACCACGGCGGCCATCGATCCCGGGCTGATTCCCACTCAGATACGTCTTATTTTATTAGTGGCTTCGGCCTTCTGCCGCCCAATTCCACTGTGATCAATACCAACATGGGGATAGCCCATATTTTTCACACTTTTAGTGCCTTAACACTGTTTAACCATGTCACCTGATAAACGGCACGGCCTTCCCAAACACTGATTTCCTATTGATTTCTCCCTCATTCTACCATTCCTTCCTTCGTCACTCTCCTTGTTTTTATCTCCACTTGTCTCGCTCCCTTTTCCTCACTCAATGCCTCCCCCTTTCATCGGAAGGGGGAGGCGCTGCACCGGCCATTTTACAACCCCCTCCGCCCGGCCGCCCACGCTGCTGCTGGTGGTGGTGGTGGTGACGGAGGTCAGTCAGGCCAGCGACACCGTCAGCTTCATCATCGGCCTTAATGAGAATTAGTGAACTATTATCCAAACGCCACTTCAACGGTTCATCAATAATTTGTAACGTGGCAATCATTTAATAATAAATCATGAGGTTTGTCACAGAAAGTTATCTCTTTTACTTCACAACAACAATTACTCGCAGAGTTTATTGACAAAGGACAGTTCACACAGGGCCACGTACTTTCGGGCTAGCCTGCGTTGTGCAGAACATGCGTAGAGGCACCTATACTATTTGTCTGTGCACGCAAGCATGGATGTGAGGGTGGCCAAGTAACCGCAGAGCACAATATAGTGCACACAATGCAACAGATGCTGTGACAACCTGGTAGAAGACAGCTCCATCCATCATCACTTGTAGCCCCGATGATCAAAGCAGGGGCCGGACAGGAGATGTGCACATGCTGGGAGTTCCAGCAGGCGGTAGAGAGTCTGTGAGACACGACGCAAACATAATATCTCATTCATAACCAGATCAAAAAAAAAAGTGACCGGAATGATGTCCCTGAAAAATACACATTCCTCATGTTTTTAAATGAAATAAAACATATTACCTAAATATAGATGTGACCTGAATAAAGATATGATCTAAATATAGAATAGATTTTGTATGACGAGCTACTGGGACAGGAAACTTGGGACTCTTATTATTGCACAAACGTTGACATTATTGCTCTCTAAATCTTCCCTCCCCCCATCACACTTAGAACTGTAAATGCGGCCTCACCATACCATGTATTTAAGTGGTGGGTCTGGATTAAGTCAAACTGAATGACCGTAATACGGTTCAAATTAAAGTCGTGGCAAAAAAACGTTGCCTGAATGACTGAAGAGCAAAAGCCAAACCAAAGAGACCAGCTTCAACCTGATCAAGAGTGCAGTGAAAACCATCAGGAGCAGTCCGCTCGCTCACAGGAACAGCATCTGGAAGGAAAATCCAGTAACACGAGGTGACATACTTTATTAGCCCTGTACTGCGCGGCGGTAACGGTGGGCTGCGTGATAAACTGACGTTTACAGCCGAGCCGCGCGGGGAAGAAGCCCACCGAGGAGCCGAGCGTGAAGTAATGCTGCCGGAACACGGGGGTCCGATTCACGCAAACCCGGACCAGTTAAGGCACGGGACGCGCTCTCGCTCTCTCTCTCTCTCTCTCTCTCTCTCTCTCTCTCTCTCACTCTGTGGCGAACAAACCAGCATTTCAGCGAGCGAGCGTGTGTGCAGCAGGTCTGCGTCACGGCGCCAGAGAGGAGCTCCAGCCCCGGCTGGTGTGGGCTCCACCGCCGCCCCGACACCAAACACATAAATCACGAGCAGGCGAGTGTAAAATTCAATCGGCTCCTTCCATCCATTTCACGTGAAGCAGACTGAAGGCTGGCCTTGTAGCGCCTGAAAAAGAGGGGAAGGGGAGAAAGTGGAGGGGGCCGGGGGCGGAGGGGGGGAAGAGGCCCTCCCTACACTTCATCAGGACCCCCACTTCATAACAAATGGAGTGTCTCTGTGGTGGAGGAGTGCCATCAGAAAGGCGCGTTCTCTCTATCCATTTAATTCCGGTGGTGGAGGCAGGGTCAGGGAGGGGGGCGGTGGGCCCGGGCTGCAGCTCACTGCCCGCCGCCCCCCCAGTCACACAGTAAACTACCTTTTAGGAATTGTTTCTCAATAAGAAATGATCAGTCCATTTATCTGCGCCAGGAGGGCCTGTCTCCTCACCCAGACCTCCAATATTTTTCGTTTGACCTGATCAGGGCTATAAACTAGGCCCAGACACTTTCAATTTGTCACCCTGGGAGGCCCCTGCAATTCCAGGCTACTGATTGCATCCTACCTAGCAGATGTAAAAATCACTCCCATGCTTGGATTTTATTTTCCTGGGGGTGGGGGATTTTTGTTCATATTTTCAGCCAAAGCTGTATCCTGTTTTCATGATATTAACTCACATCCATTCACAGTGTCAGGGACGTTATGAGGCATTTTGTTGTTTACAGCCACAATTCATATATATATAATATCATTTGGATTTATGAGGCCAGAGATAGTCTGGTGTTATGGATGTTTAGAAAAAAGGCATTCATGTTTTTAACTTCTCTTTAAGATCTTCAGGAATCGCATTTTGTGGTCTCATTAAACTGAGCTGACTGAAATTAACTATGCATTGCTGTGGCTTCCTGATCGTCATTATCCACATTACTAATGATGCTACTAGAACTGCAATGCATTTTTCTAAATTCCAGTTCCAGGCACTGAGGCACACTACAGTGAGAAATAGTTTTGAAATAATCTGTGCTGTTGGCCTTTGCGTGTATTATGAACCTCCAACAGCCTTGTGCATAAACATGTGGCTAATGTGTGGTCAAAGAAGGTGGCCAAATCTTTTTTTTATGTGTTGTTGGAACAAAATGTCCCAGCGTGAACATCTTAACTTTATCCAGGTCTTAACCCTACATGTGGTGGTAGGGTTGGTAGGACACCAGGGTTTGAACCAAGAACCAGCTGAGGCATTTCAAACTGTCAGCCTGAACACTTATCACTTGAATAGTCACCAAGGAGAGAAAAATTAACCCGTTTGTTTTCTTTCAAAACACGTCTAAACTTTGAACAGGGGGTAATTACAATTCACACATGACTTCCTTTCCCATTAAACCACCCAAAACAGTTAAACATTCCTTAAATTAGATGGAACATGTCAATTATTTTTTTAAAGCGCCGGAACACAAGTGGAAACAGTCAACCTCATACACAGCCTGTTCAAAGTGCTGCGCGTCCAAATCACAGGTCCACTTCATCAGTGGTCCTCCGGTATCCTGCCGGTACCGAGGCCGTTCTGCCGGTACCATCTACATTGTCCTGTAGTTCCATATTGACGATAGAAAGAAGTCTGGGCCTCACTCACGTTTACTGTCCCCTCCTGGTCAGGTGACTGTGGACCGAACACGGCCGGCCTTCAACGTGACGCGTGTCGTGGATCCTGAAATTAAAGCAGCTAATTAATTAATTACGTGACAACGACGTGAATGGCGAGCACTGAAAACATAGGCCATGGGCGTGGAACATCCGCATGAGTTCTGTGATTATTTATTCGCAATGTACATTTTTAAATACATAAACATGAATTGAAATGTGTGCAAAATGTGTAATCGGTTTTTATTAAGACCATCGTAATGCATTTGTGGAACAATTACAACTATAAGGCAATTGTGAGGGAAAGTGTACGGGATTACCACAGAGTATCACTAGTACCAGCGAATTTTCTTAAACACCTAATTTATTTGTCCCCGTAGAAATGCAGAAATACTAACAGGCCTTAAAGGCTTTAATTCACACAGTTCACCACCTGAATCAACAGGCAGGTGTTTTAACTACAGGTAACTAACGGTACCAGGTGGACTAGTTAGTGTTACTTTACACAGTAGCTGTGTGTCCATACTTGAGGAAGTGTGTTTGTTGAGTTGGTTTGAGGTTGAAAATACCTGACAGCTGCAATCTACAATATAAAATACCGCTGCTGAGCCCCACAGCGTGAACCAGAGACCAGTGAAGACGCGTGGACCAGTGAAGTTCAAACCTTACTTCCGGGTTACTTAGCAACCCACGTGGTGTCACGCAATATATCGTTGTTTTGTACACAAAGACCTAGATCTGCAGGTATTTTCTCTATGCCCTTTTCGGTATAGCGAATGACTTCCTCAGAAAAAAACACTTTCGTTGCAAACGTTGATTAATTAAATCATAATTAATTACAAAAAAAAAGTTATACTGAATATACTGAATAATAGCAATACCACAAGTGACACACAACTGTAGTAATCAATCAGCGTGCTTGGTTATCCGGAACCTGCTCTTGACTCTTCACTGGAAATATAGCCTACAAATATCAAAAGCGATGACGACTACATCAGACGTTTCTTCTCTTTCTTGTACAGTACAACATTGACACCCCCTGGATGAATAAAGTACTGCAGCCAAACAACAGTCCCAGACCAAAGACATGGGCACACCTCAGCATGGAAATACGACTTTATTTGATGATGTATTCAAGAGATGATGGGGAACAGAGCGCTTTGCGATAGTTAAACAACTACATGGTTTTAAACGTTATAGTTTGGCTGCATACAGATTCAGAGTACCAGCACAAATGTAAATGAATCATTTTATGCGACCGCTATATTTGTGATAAATCTAAACAGTGATTTCCAATATATTACTCTATATCACATGCAGTAATACCTCAGGTTTCTACTTATCTAATCGGATCAATTATGTTTTTTCATCATTATTGTTTTGTCTTTAAACGGTCTCACTTGATCTAGTTATTTCAAGAATACGTCATCTAAGAAAATCATGCAGGCATGAGTTCATAACGTTGTGGACAGTTTACTGGACAACTTCACGTGAACCAAATGTAAGAAAATAACCATTTTCTTGCTTGCTGATTGCCTTCAATCCTCAAGCCCAATATTTCCACTGAAAATAATATATATAAAAACATAAATAAAGATAAAAGATTGACAGAAAAAAACATGAGGTAGGCCTTCTTAAAAAAAAAACCTTCTTTAAAAAAGGAAGTAAACACGAGGAAGTAAACACGAGGTGGTTACAGGCCCTCCTGGCTTCCTGTTGGAGATGTTCTCCTGTTGGAGATGTTCCCCCCACTGCCAGCCAGGAGTCAGCCCCCTGAGGCCGATCCACCATGCCCTGGAGGCACTACGCCCTCCAGCTGGCCTGTGAACACCTGCAGACCTCCCTGGGAACATCTACAGACCTCCCTGGGAACATCTATAGACGTCCCTGAGAACATCTACAGACCTCCCTGGGAACATCTACAGACCTCCCTGAGAACACCTAGACCTCCCTGGGAACACCTGCAGACCTCCCTGGGAACACTTGCAGACCTACCTGGGAACACCTAGACCTCCCTGGGAACACCTGCAGACCTCCCTGGGAACACCTAGACCTCCCTGAGAACACCTACAGACCTCACTGGGAACATCTACAGACCTCCCTGGGAACATCTACAGACCTCCCTGGGAACACCTGCAGACCTCCCTGGGAACACCTGCAGATCTCCCTGGGAACACCTGCAGACTTCCCTGGAGGACCTCCAGGGAGTCGCCGTGGGAAGGAAACCAAGGAAACCACCACCTCCACCACCACCACCACCCACACTGGAGACTCGGTGTAAAAACAAGATGGATGCATGGGTGAATAGCAAAAATGTTTTAATAAAAATATTCTAATAATGTTTCAATGAAAAGGTGTCGTGGATCCTGACGACACGGATGGAACTGCGAGATGAATTCGAGGCGAGAACATAAAACAATCCAGCAAGAGGTGATGCTACTTTCCTTCTGGTGCTTCTCGATGAAAGGGTGAATGGATGCAAGCACGGGAATGAATGGCACTTCATTTTGGTTTTTGAATTCACAGTTTTGTAATTCAAATGCTCAGGTTAAACTTTCACATTCTGGTTGAAGATAGAAAGTGAAGTATGGTTGATAAAAAATTGGCACAGTGTGGTATCAAGGCTACTTTGATTGAGCTAGCCAGCTGTACACTGACAACACTTGGAGAACAGTGGTCCGAAGGGAAAGCAACTCATTCACGTTTGCCATTCAGTCTGGGGTCATCACACAAACTCTACAATACTTCCAGCCACAGCCAGGAACATTAATCTGTTATTAAGGGACAATCAAATCAGAAAGATGAGAAGCTCCCAAAATTAGAAAATGGAGATTTGCTCTGCGTCGCAAATGAAAACAAATTAAAAACCAAAACAACAGAAAGAGGCACCCAGTCTCTGCGGAAAGATAATAAAAAAAATGACTCCCTCAAAAGTAGAAAATCCAAACAATCTAATGTCCTTAATTTTTGTGCTGCACTGCAACAGGAAAATATACAGCTTTACAGAACAAAGACAGCAAGCTCCGAGTAACAAGTCAGTCTCTGAACACACGCCTTACTATGTACAGGGATGTTGGCTCGCCACTATCTGACCACATCCGAAAGGACACAAGTAAGGCACATCCTGAACTCCTGCCACATCCAATCACCGACCAAATCACACTCAGACAACAAAGAAATAGCAGCTTACAAATGTAAGCAAATCACCAGTGTCCGATCTAGCATGGCCAAACAGGGTCTCCCTGGGGGGGAGTGTGCACATGAACAAGAGCTTACGTTACATGGTAATATATACAGGGGGGGATGAGGGGGCACAGTGGTGCTTTAACTGTGGGGCTCACTAGGGTCTTCGGCGCTGATCCGGGCGGACCTCAGAGAACACGAGATCTCTTACTGGCCAGTGAGCCATGCTGGAAGAACACAGAATAATGTGTGATTAGAATCAGCGCACGACACAGTGGAGTTCAACATCACATACACATACATGTGTTGGCATATTTGGTTGTGACTCTGTTTTTATGCGTCTCATAGGATATATTTTCGTAACAAAATACTAAATACTACTAATACGCTTTGAAATAATGAATTGTAACATGTACTTTATAGTAATAGTACTAGCAGTGTTGTGCTTGCCTTGGCTTGCTTGTAGAAGTGGGGGGCCAACTCCACCAGCCAGGTGGACTCAACAGCAGTCACATCACGCATGTAGTACTTAGCTGTCTGCACCACCTCATTATAGACAACCCTGAGGGCAGCATGGTGAGGAACATTAAGTTATGAAGTGAACCCGAATCCAGCCATTCCACTTATTTAAAATGGTAAACAGGTTAAAGAAAATGGAAAAATGTACCAATTCAATATCCCGAGAGAAGGATACTTTTCTGGATGCTAAAGATTAGTTTGCTATTTTGGACTCAGTTCTAGAGATCGTAGCATGAGAGTGTAAACAGCAATATCTCACAAATTGGTTCACTGTTAAGTTTGGTGGGTTTTAGCCGGGCTACAATGGAAGTCAATGGGGCAAGTTGTTCTGTCTGTTGTATTATATGCTGAAAAGAGACAAGAAACTGTGTTTTCAATGGGAACTCCGGGTGTATAGAGAACCGTCTCAATATGGTCTCCTGAAGAATGTTAGAGAAAACAGTCGACAACTTGCCGTTCCATTGTAGCCAGAGCAAGAAGCCAACAAACGTAAGACTGAACCAATTCATGAAATGAAGTGTGTCTGTACCCTGGAGTCATGCAATAATCTGTGGGTATAATGCTGTCTCCACTCTACAATCACGCTAGACAATCTGTGGTCAAGCCCATAGGCAGAAAATAGCAAACCCATCATTTAAAGGAGTGACGGTTTGTCTACTCACCATTTTGGAGGTTTTTCACCAAACAACACAGAATTTGGGTGGATATGAAGCTCACGGTCATCCCTTAATGTCCTGCAGAGCGAGGAGACCAGGAGGACAATAACGTCAAATGCTGACAAGAGATGGAAGGACACCCAAACAAACCCTAAACCAGAACCCTAAACAGAACCCCACCTGTAGGAACCTGAATGGTGGATCCGGGCCGCGTTGGCAAAGAACCCGGCAACGATGCACCGCAGGATGACGTCCGGGTCGCCTGAACGACACAGAGAGACCACCCCGGGTTACACGGCCCCCCATCACGCCCCCCCCACCCCCCATCATGTCACACACCGACCCCCGACCCCCGCGGTCAAGACGACAAACCTTCGCTGGAGGTCCGTGGCACCTTGAACTTGTTCATGAGCCGCCGGAGCTGCTCCCGCACAGTGATGGCGCGCAGGAGGCCCTTGTAGTTGAGGAAGTGCTCCTGGCACCACTGGGAGCTCTTCTGGTGCTGCGGGGGGGAGCGAGGGAGGAGGTCGGCACGCTGGAACGCTTTAAAAGCCACGGCGGGATTTTGCTGCTGGTGAAATCGATTGTTTCGGCGAGGGGACTCGCTAGCGGCGGGCCGAGGGTACGCACCTTGATGAAGGCCTCGTACACGTTCAGCATGGTCAGGTGGTCCCCCTCCGCCACGGCAAACTTCCGGTGCTCCCGCGCCTGCGGAACGAGACGCGTGTGTGAGGGGAGGTGTGTGTGTGTGTGTGTGTGTGTGTGTGTGTCCCGCGCCTGCGGAATGAGACGCGTGTGTGAGGGGAGGTGTGTGTGTATGTGTGTGTGTCCCACGCCTGCGGAACGAGACGCGTGTGTGAGGGGAGGTGTGTGTGTGTGTGTGTGTCCCGCGCCTGCGGAACGAGACGCGTGTGTGAGGGGAGGTGTGTGTGTGTGTGTGTCCCGCGCCTGCGGAACGAGACGCGTGTGAGGGGAGGTGTGTGTGTGTGTGTGTGTGTGTGTGTCCCACGCCTGCGGAACGAGACGCGTGTGTCTGTGTGTGTGTGTGTGTGTGTGTCCCGCGCCTGCGGAACAAG
>JAOPUH010000001.1:7605548-7625480 GCA_027123175.1 Urophycis cirrata
CCCCCCCCCCCCCCCCCCCCCCCCCCCCCCCCCCCCACGAGGAGCGTTGTTAACGAGGGCAGGCGGAGGAACTCGTTAAGGCTCCTCTGGTCAGCGCTACAATACCACACGGGACTCGGCTGTTTTTCCTCGTCTACCACAGATACTGTCCGTCTTCGCCGCTTCCGCCGCGCCGTGGGCGGGGCCGGCGGCCGCGCGTGTCTCGGCGGCGCCACAACGAGTTAAATACATACCTTGGGACTAAGTTGATGGGCGTCTTTCTTTTCTTTGCCCATCTGTGATAGAAGTGGAAAAACAGCAGTAAACTAAAAAACTGCGGTGCGGTCAAGGCATGGGCTCTACGACCCCACAGTAGTTCTGGGGAATGAAAATAAAGGACGGAGGAAATGAATGTGATGGCCTCAGGACTGAAGGTGAGACGGAGGTCACTGGAGAAGACGCCGCAGCCTCACCTTCAAGGAGTGCTGCCGTGTGTCTTTCGGAGACATGCATGTGAATGGTTGAAACGTGGCATGCATACATACCAAGTGTTGGGGGCCACGCGGCTCATTGCACCATGTACCCCCTGGCCAACCACATGAACCCCCTGAGTTTCAGTAGAGTTAGACATGTCTAAGCGTTTCCCGTTCACACGCACCGGACTTAAGACTTGGCCAAGCTCAGAGGAAATCGGCAGTAAGGATACAGCTTCTGGAGGTCCCAGTGCACACATCACCACATGGCTGCAACAATCTGAAACGGTCAAAGTTATTCCAGAACCTCACCCTTGCTCGGTGGCGGCTTCTTCCGATGCTGCAGAGTAAAGAAAAGCAAAGTGAGAAAAAAGTTAGTATGACTCATTATTGAGATATATATCCTGTACATATCCATGCAAGGAGACAAGAATGGCACCATTTGAATTTAGAAAATATGGTGGTCGTGGAAATAAATAAAAACATACTTGTCTTTTCACTGGCAACAGGCTCCTGTGACTGCGGACCGTCCGGCTCAGTTAGTGCTGAGGAAGAGCATGGAAACGTGTCAGCTGATACACAACAGTGTGCTGATAACTGACAGCATCCTGAGGATAGATGACAGCCAAACACCCACCTGGAGGGGCTGGGGCCGCCTGCGATGGAGCGCCCACCGCAGGGGGCTCAGCCTGGGCTGCAGCCTCCCGGTTAGGATTAGGGAGAGGAGAGGACGAGGACGGGGCCACCTCTGCAGCCGGCGCCGTGGCAGCGGGAACCACGGCAGCTGGGGGACTTTGTACGGGGGCGGGAGCGGGGAGGGAGGTAGCAGCAGAGGCAGCGGTGGCCATGGGAGCCACCAGGGCAGCCTGGGGGACTGGGGGCTGAACCGGCGTGGAGACGGCAGCGGGAGCAGAACCTGCAGCCTGGGCGGGACCCTGGGCGGGACCCTGGGCAGCGACAGCAACGGGCGGGGAGGGGTTCTGGAGTGGGGATGGAGAGGACACCACAGTGGAAACCTTTGAAGCAGCCACCGTGGTCTGGGTCACCGGCGCATCAGTTTGACTGACTGGGCAGGGGGAAGGAGCTGGGGGGACGGGGTGAGACACAGACGCAGGGCCGGGCCCTGCAGGCCTCTCCCTGGTGCTCTGCTGGGGGTCTGTTGGACAGGGCACCGGGGCTGCAAGCTGCACAGGCTTACTGTGAGCCAGGGCGGGGGAGGAAGGACACACAGGGCTCTTCCTCAGAGCGCTTGTGGTTCCAGGACTAGAGCAGGTAGGCGGGGAGGCCAGGGGTGGCTGAAAGGGAGAGGATGCTGGGGCAGGAGGGCTGAGATGGGTTGGCAGCTGGCCGCCCAATGGGCTGGACTTCTGACCGAGGGTTACATGTCCCAGGTTCTCCACTTTGGAAGTCCCACAGTTGGTCTGTTGGGCGACAGACAAGGCGACAGCTGGGGCCGGTGAAGACGTACTGGTGGCTAACTGGACCTGGCCAACAACTGTCCTCACAGGCTGAGTGGTGGACACATGAGCACCAGAGGGCTGGGTAGAGCCTGGAGCTGCCGAGAGCTGGATGTTAGTGGATACTTGGATCGGTCCCACCATGGTTACTGGCTGGGACACCACAGTGGTGTTGGGGACCACAGGGGCTCCGGGGACCTGGAAAATGGGATTGATAAATACAGGATTGGTAGTGATGAAGTGCGGTGGGCGGGGGCTGGGGGTCTGCCCTCGGACGTCCTGCGGCCCAATGTTCTTGCCGGGAACGACCATGGTGGCCACCATTCCCGGCGGGGGCTGCGGCGCGGCGGCCGACGTGATGGGATTCGAGGTAACGAACACGGTGATCTGACTGGGGGCGATGGGGCTGGACGAGGCGGGGATCTGGATGACAGAGTGCACGCCGGCGGCCGGCTTGGGGCTGGGACACGGCTTGGAGGCCGCGGCCCCGGCGCTGAAGCTGGAGCAGACGGCCGTCAGAGGAGCACTGTGGCTGGAGGCTGCCGAGTGGGGGGCTACGGCGAGGGTGACATTAGTGTTTGGAATCAGGGCAGCGGCATGGGTCGTCGTGGCGATGATGCTCTGGGTGGGATGGACGGCGTGACTCGAGGCGGGGTTGTGGGCGAGGCTGGGCACGGCGGGCGGGTTAGTGTTGGTGAAGCCAGGGCTGCTGTTGGGAACTGAGGGCGCAGACTTGGGTTTAGCGTCTGCTTCGGCCGGGCCAGGGGTTGGAACCGCAGCGCCTGGAACGTCTGACGCCTGAGAAACACCGGGCTGTTGCCTCTCTGGAGCCCACGGAGGCTTGGGACTCTCCTTCCCCATATCCCTGGCAGGGGTGCTCTGCGCGGGCCTCAGAGGCATCCCGGCAGCGTTTGGGGTTTCGAGAAGCTGATTGAGAGACACCGGTGCGTCCCTTGAAGCAGGCGTGGCTTCAGAAACAGAGTCCTGAGTGGGCGTCGCGGTAACGGGTTGCCTCTCAACAGCGCCTGCTTGTGGTTCAAATCCACCGTCATGGGGTGTAGCGACACGCGGACTGGCCATTCTGGGGGCGGACAACTCTCTGGAAGGCTGGGCATGCGGGATGGCTTGAGGCTGAGCCATGTTTCCCTGGCCTTCCTTGGGTCCATCAGCAGGGTTGCCCTGCATGCCGATGAAGGCATTCTGGGCATGCTGAGCCTCTGGGCCAGCAGCCACTGGTGAGGGCATGGACACCAGACTGGGGGCTGCCGAGGGGTGGTTCAGCATCATGCTCTGTCCCTGAGGGTTCATCATCTGCGGCTGGTTGGGAGGACAAGCCAGAGCCATCTTTGTCCCCTTAAGCCTCCCGGGACTTGGAGTGGCAGCCTTGCGGCTGGAGGCGGGGCTGGACCTTCGGCTGTTGCTGGGACTGGCCCTTTTGCCCTGCCCTCCAGGCTGCTTGTCCTGTTTGCCACCTGGGCCTGCCGCCCCACCCGCAGAAGTGAATGACTGCTGTCCATTGTTTCCATTATTTCCACTGCCGTTATTCGTGGCGCCTTGCAGGTTTAAGTTATGTGGGGCCTGACCGATGGCCTTCAGCGTAGTGGGGTTCAGACCCTGCTGGTCGAAGCCCCTATTCAGGTTGGGCGGCCTGGGGGGCAAGGGAATGTTGATTTTAGGGGGGAAGAGCCCGGCGATGGAGGCATTGAGCCGCTCCGGGGAAAGGTTGATTTCAGAGGGCTCAGTGCTGGGCGGCCGGTTGGTGGGAGTGAGGGGGTGATGGTACGGCCGCGGGCTGGCCCGGTTGGGGGTCTTGGGCCTGGCGCTCTGGGAGGTGGTGGGCACACTGGGGAAGTGGATGGGGGGCGCGGGGCCTCCTTGTTGGGCCTGTGGGGGGAGCTGCTGCTGAGGACTGGCCCCTGGGTGTGGCCCCCCCGGGGCCATGGCTGACTGCAGGGGGCCCTGCTTCATCTGGTTGACCATCATCTGTTGGGCTCCGTTTCCGGGCGGCATGCCCAGGTCCGGGCCCCCGGGCCGGGCCTGCATCATGTGGGCTCCTCCGGGGGCCTCTTCCGCTTCCGATCCGTGGGAACCCGGCCCGGCGTCTGGATGGGACATTCGCCGCGGTCCTCCAGCGAGCTGGACAAGGGGACAGCAGACATGGTACTCATAAGCAAAGTGAAAATCTGGAAATACAATTCAAGTCAATGGCGTTTTCAAAGCAGGTCGTTTACCTGTGCGTTCACCCCAAGAGGCCCCCCTCTAGGTTTGTCGGGTGAAGGGGGCACCCCTCCATTCCCCTGAAGGTTGATCATCACAGGCATACTCCCCTGCTGGGACACCGGCATTCTGTGGGCGTCCCCTGGATTGACCATGCCCCTCGGGGGCAGTTGAGCTCCGGGAGGAATGGACATACGGTTCTTGGCCTGTTCCTGTTGCATCTTCTGTATCATCATCATCTGCTGCTGTTAGTGAAATGAGGTGACAATTTTATCAAAATGGAGACCTATCAATATGCACTGTGGTGTTGCACCTTTAGAAGGGATTTAATGGTACCTGCTGCTGCTGTTGAAGGTGTGGTGTCTGAGCTTGTTGTTGTTGTTGTTGTTGCTGCTGCTGCTGCTGCTGCTGCTGTTGCTGCTGTTGTTGTTGTTGTTGTTGTTGCTGCTGCTGCTGCTGTTGTTGCTGTTGCAGCTGGTGAGGATGCATTTGCGCCTGGCCTTGACCAGGAGCCTGGGTGACAGCCATCCCCTGCTGCCCCTGCATCTGCATCTGTTGCATCTGCTGCTGCTGCATCTGCTGCTGCTGCTGTAACTGCTGCTGCTGCATCTGCTGCTGTAACTGCTGCTGCTGCTGTAAGTGCTGCATCTGTTGCTGTTGTTGTTGTTGCTGCTGCTGCTGCTGCTGCTGTTGTTGGATAAACTGCATGGGCACCTGTTGCAACACCCTCTGTTCTCCAGGTTGGGCAGGGAAGGCTAAATGATAATAATAATAATTAAGGCACAAACTGTAGTCATACAATTCACAAAAAAAAATACATGGTGCTGTAAATACAATCACTAGAAACATGAGGGAATGATGCTGGAGGAAGTTGATGATGAGCTAGTCGTACCTGCGGGCCTGTTGGCAAAGTCAGGGAGTTTAGGACCAGAGGTGTCCAGGACTAAGCTGTGGTCTCCAGCCATCCCAGGTAGGTCAGAGTCCTCCAGACCCGAGGCCCCATCCAGACCACTGACGAAGGCAGACAGTTGTAATGAAATGAACATACTGCACCATAGAGGCAGTCACTCAAAGACATCACCACCCTGTGTGCAGGTCTTACCCAAGGCCATCAACCTGCTCTCCAGCTTTAGGTTTCTTCTTCCGTGGGGGTTTCTTCTTCTTGGGCTTGGCCTGGTTATTACCCCCTGCCCCTTGCTTTGCTCCTGGGCCAAACTGGCTGGCAGAGATATCGCTCTGCAGCAGGTTGACCAGCAGAGGGCTGGTCAGTGTCACATCCTTGTTCACGGGGAAGCCACCTTGCTGTCCCACCGCCCCTGCCATTGGCATCTGCCCTTGGAACTGTGGGTTGAAGGCCATGCCATGTCCTTGGAAGTGGCCGTTGCCCACCTGCATGTGCTGAGGAGTTCCCATCATGCCTTGCTGCTGCTGCTGCTGCTGCTGCTGTCCCTGCATGTCCGGCAGCATCTGTTGGACACCCATTTCACCTGCCCCACTGTTTGGGTCACCCAGTGGGTGCTGGTGTTGCTGAGCAGCCTGCTGCTGCTGCTGTTGTTGTTGTTGTTGTTGTTGTTGTTGTAACATCGCCTGTTGTTGTTTCTGCTGCTGTAGCTGCTGCTGGACCAGTGGGTGGCCAGCAGGGAGCCTCATCTGCTGCCCATGCAGACCCATCACCTGGTTGGGATTCCCAGCCATAGGAACCTGCTGCTGGTTCATCTGCTGCTGCTGGAGTTGTTGTTGTTGCTGCTGCTGCTGTAACTGCTGCTGCTGTTGCATTTGTTGCTGTTGTAACTGGTGTTGCTGCTGCTGTTGTAACTGCTGTTGCTGGAGTTGAGCCATTTGCTGTTGTTGTTGTTGCTGCTGCTGCTGTTGTTGTTGTTGTTGTTGTTGTGGGGTCATATGCTGCTGCTGCTGGCCGACCTGGCCCTGGAAGGGAACCATGTTTCCTGGAACATTCGGTGAAGGGCCCCGCATCATCTGGCCAGGCATGACCCCCGCTGGAACCTTACCCACAAAAGCCTGCTTGTTCCCCTGCATCTGATTGGGAACCATTTGTTCCATCATAGTGTTCTGTTGTTGTTGTTGTTGATGTTGCTGCTGCTGTTGTTGATGTTGTTGTTGCTGTTGCTGCTGCTGCTGTTGTTGTTGCTGCTGTTGCTGCTGCTGCTGTTGTTGCTGTTGTTGTTGCTGTTGTTGCTGCTGTTGTTGCTGCTGTTGTTGCTGTTGTTGTTGCTGCTGCTGCTGCTGCTGTTGTAGCAGCATGGCCTGGTGCCCCTGGCCTCCAACCATCTGACCCTGCCCATGCATCACCCCCTGGCCTTGTTGAGGCATCAATTGCTTGGGTGGGGTCATCCCTCCTCTCTGCCCCTGGCTGAGGGGCCTGGAGAGGACCGTCTGACCTCCACCCTGGCCTTGAACCATCTGGCTGGGGGAGGAGGACACGGGCTGGGCCTGATGCTGGAGGCCCATCATCTGGGTTTGGAGGCCAGGTTGCGTCTGGCCTATACTGGCTCCGGCAGCGGCCCCGGGGGTTTGAGGACCCGGTGCACCCATGACATTAGCTTGGGCATGGGGTGGTCCCTGCATTGTGTTGGCAGCCACAGCAGATGGCTGAGACCCTGTTTGGGGAAACAAAACAAAAAATAAATGTTTTGCAAACAATGTTCAGATTGTTTGTACCAAGAGTCATCACTATAAATATACATAATATTTAAAGTATTTAAAGTATTAGTATATTAGTATATAGTATATTTTGTCAAGTTTGTTGAATCTTGTTGAATTACAACCCAGTGGCAATCAAAAAATCAAATGCTCTGATAAAGGAAAAATCATAAAAGTCTGGTATCTGTGTCTGTAATAATCATTGATTTGGCTCTAATGAGTTGATTGGATGGCCTGCCCGGCTGCCTTTAGGGGCTGTATCTAAGATTTGTAAAGCGAGAGCAGAAACGTTCAGAGAGAGAGACAGAGAGACAGATTTTGAATCTTTCCCTCCCTCTATGCTTCCTCCTTCCCAGAATGTTGGCCCTGATTGGTCAGAAATTAGTAGGGCGTAAAATGTAAATGACTCAAAAAGAGGCAGGTGCACTGAACCTGAAACAGATATTCTTCAATAGTAGAATATTTCACTCACGAATAGCAAAATGGCAAATGGACAATAGACAAATGGCAATGCAATGTTTAGCGAATTACACTTAAATATTACCCACAGCACCTTTATGAAGAGATTACGCCCAAACATTATTAATCTGCAAACATAAGCCACATATAGCTTGATACAACACATACAAGATAACATAAGACATAGCACAGTCATAAATGTATGTGTATTATGTAAACGCACCTTGCAGCATTGTATGAGCAACCAGCCGGGCCAGAAATGAACACCAAGGAAGCGTGCATTTAGTCAACAATGCTGAGTTTCAAGAGAAAGCGCAATTCGTTACCTTGATGGGGCATCGCTTGGCTGCTCTGTAGCTGCTGGGAGGCTCCGCCCCCTGGCGTTCCCGGGGTAGTGCCGCTCGCCTGGCCCTGCACAAAGTTCTGATTCCCAGGCATGTTCGGAAAGCCCATGGGACGCTTCTGCATGCCTGCAATAAGCATTCAGTCCAGCAATTATGCCATGCAGACAGCCACCATAAGTCAAACCATGCAAGACCCTTTTAAAATCCTTCCAAACTGTATAGATAGATGGATAAAAATTGACTACAGAGTAGTTAAATAATGTTATCAATAACATCACATCCTACAAAAAATGTTCTACTACTTTAGTAGCTCAGTAGCTCAGTGGGTAGAGCGGGTGGACAGAGCGGGTCGTCCACTAACCGTATGGTCGGTGGTTTGATCCCCTTGATCCCCCTCCTCCAACTGTCCACAGGTCAAACCCCACAAATGAACTGATTGTAAGTCGCTCTGGACAAAAGCGTCTGCTAAATGCCCCCTTTACCCTTTATCAATAAATGCTGGCATGCCCATAGCTCTTGGTTTATAAGAATCTACAGACACCCAGCAAGCTGAGCTACGCCCGTTTGCGTGAGGTGCTCCATCTCCCACAAGGCTTTTAAGCAATTAAGAGGTGCAGTTGGCCTACCTGGCATTGCACCTGGGTGGACTTGGGCCCCGGGCTGTCCATGCTGAGGCATTCCCATGAAGCCTTGCGGCATGTTACCCTGCTGTCCAAGAGCGGCTCGCCCGGGGGACCCCACGCCCTGGGGGAAACCCTGAGGGGTGGTGGGCCGCTGGGCCATCATGGGCGGAGTCCCGGGGGAACCCTGCTGGAAAGGAGACGAGGAAGAACCGGGGGACTTAGCAGCGAGGTTACCCTGCTGTCCGGGGGCTGGCGGGAGCGGCGGCGGGGGCCTCGGGGGTCCTACAACACCACCAGGCCCCGTCTGAGGGCCTTTGGGCTGAGGGGCTGCAAACTGTCCCATGCCGCCCTGTTGCTGCTGCAACTGACCCTGTCCCATCGCGTTAAACACCTGGCCGGCCTGCTGGCTGCCATATGGGTAGGGAGGTGGAGGATGGTTGGGAGTCTGAACGGTAGCTAGGGAAGGCGGACGCTGACCCAGTTGACCCTGAGGAGGTGGCTTTCTCCATGCAGGGCCTCCCTGGGCGGCGGACGGCTGCAGGACCCCGGATGGTAGCTGGTTCCAGTTAGGGGGAACGGCCATCTGGCCCGCGGGGTTGAATGGAGGTCTAGGTCCAAGCTGGGACAGCTGAGCTTGTTGTTGTTGTTGTTGCTGCTGCTGCTGCTGCTGCTGTTGTTGTTGATGTTGCTGCTGAAGCTGTTGCAAGGCTGCAGGGTTAAGCTGCCTGCCGACCTGCATGGCTTGCATGTGGAGGGCGGCCTGTGGAGGCATCTGCCCCGAGCCATGGGGCCCGGCCTGCTGGTGCTGGAGCTGCTGCTGAGACATCAGCGATGGGTCCATCCCATCTGGAGGAGCAGAGGCAGGGTTTCATTTTGTTTGTGAGAGGCAAAAGATATTCATATAAAATAAATCTGCAAAGTAAGAACCACAAAAAAGTAACACACCTATCTGAGCAGTTGATCTTGGACCGCGGGGGGGCATCTGCCCACTGCTGCCCGGAACCATCCCCGGACCGGCCATGCTGGGCCCAGGGGGCACCATGGAGGGATTGGGCATCCTCATGGCTAATAGTCAGAAAATGCACGGTCTCAATATTCATTTTGTGCGGGCAGTCGGCCATCAAGCAGTAATTAGTCAAACCTAAAACCTTACAGATGTTCCATACATGTTTGTGTATAGTTCCATTTCACTGAATGGTTAAACGGGAGAGGATTCCCACTGTATAAAATGACCGCACACCCTTGTTACATTATTGACCTAACAGAATCAAGTATTTAACAATGCTGGAATGTAAAAAGGATGAAGGAGTGTAAACCGTGAGTGCATCATACCTGGACCAGGCTGACCTTGAAACCCCATGTCCATTCTCATCTGGCCAGGCATCCCGATTGGCCCATTCACCCGCACCTCTTGGCCTCTGTTCTGGCCCATGGCGACATTTATGGGTCCCTCCCCTGGCAACAGCAGACACAGCCACAAAACAGCAAGATACGGTCAACATTTCCACTAAGTGAACTTAATCCAGAAGGTTGGGTGTACGTGACACAGGTACGCTCCGCCATACCCTCTATCTGTACTGAGAGGATACCCAGGTCTCTTAGCTGCTGCTGGTTGTTCTGGGCCAGCAGCCTCAGGCGCTCTGCAGCATCCCTGGGAATGTTGAAGGTAACACGCACACTGTTCCATGGCTCCACGCGCTGTGGCTGCAGTGTTTCTGAGCCTAAGAGGAGAATGGAATATGATGAAGACAATAAACTGAATTGGTAGAGATGGCGGGTGTAAGATGGGATAACACAAGAAGTCGTTAGCGCAGGTGTTCTGGAACGAGTGCAGCCTGTTTAATACGTGATGCTTTACAAATACCAGCTACTTTACCTAAATCAATAATGCTGGGTATGCCTTGGACGACTCTGTCCAGTTTTTCTGCAAAGTCGTCATCCTCCAGGTTTCCTTTAAAAGCAACAAAAAATTTAAAATGTCCCTCATCCTCATTGCTCTCTTCTTTGCGTTCTTGCTCAACAAAGTCCTCCCGTGTTCTGCCTCCATGGCAACCACCTGTTTCTTCCACTGCATCCTCCTCTACTCCAGAGTCCCCATTGGAGTCATTATCACCTTCCAGCATTTTTGCCCCTTGGGGCAGCTGGGGTGGAATATGTGGATGTGCCATCCTCTCCCTATACTAGGAGTGGCCTGGTAGAGCTTAGTCCCGTTATGCTGAAACAAAGGAGGAATTGACTTTTTTTAGAACCCACATCTTTAACTTGGAAAATAACTAAATAATAACAAAGACAGGCGCACGCGCGCGCGCACACACACACACACACACACACACACGCGGAATGAAAATGTTTGAACGTAACCGAATATGACTGATCAGCTAGATCTGCCCCAGTCCAGTAGGCTTTGTAGTGACACTGTTCCTGGCCACGCACAATATGCTTTGCACATACGGTACTGATTCGATATATTGTTTTTTGTGCAGGAGATACCATGATCTTCTCCCTAGAGGTGTGCATATCCACAGGCTCCCAACATAACGCTCATCCAGTGTAATTGTGCTCCTTATCTACCCGCATCACAGGCCTCGGATCAGCTAACCCTACAGACCACATCTGACACCTGAGAAATTAGGCTTTACGTCATCCAGTACACGCTTTTACATACGACGTTATTGTGCCAAGTGACACTGTGTTTTTGGAGGTATGTCACGCAAATGCTAGGGTAGAAGAAAGGCACTGTAATCCGTTTGGAAGCGGTTCATTAACGCTATGGTTAGCGAGCTAGCAGACCCTGGCTAGTCCGTTAGCATTAATTCATCGGGAAAACACTGAACATTTCTCAACCCCGAAATTTGCCCTTTAGTCGGCTTGTATTGCAGCAACTAACTCACCAGAATGTACACAGCACCATACAAAAGAAACACATTCCTCCAAAGCCTTACCAAACACATCCATGGGAATAGAAATGTAGCAGTTCGGCCTCTGTGAGCTTAGAGGTGCTAGCTAACACAACATGATCACAGCAGCAGCGCTGCAGGAAACCAGATCCCGTCACTAAGGTTCCTAGTAGCTTAGGTTCCTAGCTCGGCATGATGGAGGTTCCAAGGCCGTCAGGTAGATCCCAGCGGTCCCATTAGACAAAACAAGACGTTTAATTTGTCCAACATCTGCTATTTATAAATAACTTTGAAATGTTCTTTTGCATACAAGAAGCACAACGCACGTTCATACATTTTTAAAAAGACCCTGTCCAGTGTAATTATTATTGCGTCACATAAAAAAACCCCAACAAAAATATTGATTTATTTTATTCAACACCTTCAAAAATACTACTTGTCTGTATGAAAAAATGGGGGAAACAAACACTGCCCTCGATGTGTGTGCAAACATTTTATTATGGTCTGAAAGCTTCCATTCTATCAAAATCAAATACAAGAATAATAAATAATGCAAACATGAGCTGCATGTGCAAATGGGTATTTTAAGAAAACTTATGCTAAAATGAAGGCAACAAGAAACAGTTTATGTGCAGCAAACACCATTCCCAGATAAAGCTACAGCAATGCTTGTTCAGAAAGTTAACTTTACAATGCAATAATACCAATTGAGTACAACACAATATTAATGTAACTACATAAGAAAAAATGAAAAGCAAATGCATTTCACATTGTAACAACTAATTTAAAACATGTTCTCATATGAAAAAAGCAATTTTGCACACATAACTATGTATTTCCTATTAAAAATATAAACATTTAAAGTGAATGCAGGGTATACGTTTTCATTAAAGAAAGTGCATTTATTCTACCACTGCTAAAGAGAACCCACCTCCCAACTACATAAGACCAAAACCTAATTGATTCGCTCTACCCATAAAATAAATATCAAAATGGTCCAAAGGAAGTTATGATTGTACTCACAAAGGTACAAACCCACATCACAATCAAATCATGTGTAGCATCCAACATTTATAGAATATTTGTACACATTTATTTCATACAGTTTAATCTTTTGAACTTTTTATCTACAGTTTAAACAGATTTGACACTGTTCGTGTGCTGGTCAAATTAACCCAACCGATGGTCTATGTTCAATGCAAAACCGAAAGCGGACATCTTAACACCCAATGTTAGTAATGTATTCATTCTGAAACATTGTCTTTGAAAGAACGCATGCTATAAATGTGTTTTCGTGTATGTAGGTGACAGAAAATAGTTTGACACACTTCACAGCTCTCATCATAGCTGCTATTGGAATTCAAATTCCAGTTCCTACCTTGACTCTACCTTTTTTTCTGAACAAACTGTATTTTTGACATGTACACAGTGGCACATGGCTGTGTCTTTCAGACTCCCGTTGCTGTGGGTTACTGTGAGCTCGACCCATGGGGCAGTGTGAGAGAAAGGTTAACATCCCTCGATAGTGTGTGGCTGCCTCCATATCGACACAATGTCACGTTGACCATCAGTAGCCACCTTTTGCGTTATTATTTTTCTAAAATGAGATTCGTCCTTCATTTTGAGTTAGTTTGTTATTACACTAGCCATTGTGGTGGATTCCAATCCATCCTCCATCTGCAATCCCTGGTAAGGCTCTGGCTAGGGCATGTTCACAGACATGGTGAGAGCTGAAGCATCTGCACTGCGAGGGTCCTTCACCCCAATAATGAGATCATTGGTTCTCCTGGTGCCCTCCACCATTGACAAGACGCCCATCCTCTTCACCTCATGACCTTTGGCCTGTAGGACCACGACATCCTCCTCCAGAAACTCAGCTGGATAGAATGAAGATACGTGAGGAGCAGGATGGAGGAGCCTATGGTCATTGCAAACATAAACGATGTGTTTAGGGTCCACCAACATGAATAAAGGTCATACTCACAGTCCACCAGAAGGGTGTTAGGCTGTATCTGAGGGTGGAGACGTCCATATGCCAAGCTGTCGCTCAGGTTCTTACGGGACGAGAGCACATTCATCAGCACCTATAAGATCAGAATGCGGTCAGAGGTACACGCCAACACGTCACGATCTAACGAGCCATTGGTATTGGTTAACAGCGAAGGAAACCACACACTATCAATGGACTTGGCGATCGGTTTGTTCAAGCCTGTGAGGTGATGTACAACCTGTGTAATGCTGCTGAGGGCTCTCTCTCCATTGGAGGATCCCAGGGCCACATAGGTGCCGCACAACCCCACAGCAGGTCTCACAGCCGTGGGCATCAGGAAGGACATGGGCCTCTTTCCAGGCTCAATGTTGTTGTGCTACAGTGACCGAGGAAGATGGAGGACCCAAACATTACAGACTGAAGGTTGAGAGTTTGGCTGAGTGTCTTGTTCATGGAAATAAGCAAATGGTGGCAGTACCGGGTTATGCTGCGAGGTCTGTGTTTTATTAGGCCAGGAAAAGGCCCGGATCTGGCTGTTCAACAGGACTCCTGAAGGTGTAAGTATCCCACTTCCGAACGGCTTGTTCACAGAGCTAAACACAAACAAAACGAAATCCTTAAAGGCAAGTAATCAATTACGTATGTTGCTTTTAAGGAACAAAAGCAAGCTTAGTGTTTCATCATTTAAATCAAACCCAAGTAGGCAACTAAGCAGCTGAAGCTCAACAGTACCCCATGACAGACACTATGAAGTCATCAGGCCCCATGACCATAACCTGGCTCGCAACTCCTTCCTCTTCCAGTGCAAACAAGGGCGTGTAATGACCCGCAGGGAACGCCTGCGTGTCATTGATCATCTGACGAAACCGCGCGGCCTTGGCCTTGCTGACAGGGAGAACAAAACACAGGAATATGAAATTAATTAAGTATGAGCACCATGATCTTCAAGGTTGAGGCAAGAATGACCATCAAACCAAGGAGAACTTGCCTCAGCATCTCAGACACGACCTCTAAGACCGAACCGTTGTGCATGGGGTCCCCCAGTCCACTTGCAAGAGCCAGTGCTATTTTAACAGACTTGGGGAGTGCCGTGAGAAAACATTGAATCAACATGTAGTCAATTAGTGATCAAATACACACAGGATACTTCAGCAGCATCATCGCATACAACAATACATTCTTTGGTGTAGATCATCGATCTAATTGCCCTGATTTGACTGAGGAATTCACACGTTGACATTTGGTCTAATTTACCATTATATAACCATTTAATGAAATAAACCAATAGTCAACCATTCGTTAATTAGTATGGGGCACAACAACATTTCCTCTGGCCACCAAAAAGTGTAAGTGCTGAATGCAGGTGAAGACACACAACGTTACCTCGGCTATCCAGTGGTAGGTGCTGTTCCGAGGGACCTGGTTAGTGATGTTGTAACCTTCCAAGATGTTGAGGGCTGTGATCAGGGCCACGCCAGCATGCGGGGCTGGAGCCGCCATGACGCGGTGTCCTGAGGGAACACATGACCAGACATGACCCCCGCCAATCTAGTCTACTTCATTTAGTCTGTCCTTAAATGTTCAAACTTGTCATACCCGAATCTACTCTCACCATATTTAGATTTATGCTATACATTATATTAATATTTTATCATATTAACAGACAATACTGTCAATGCACTGTTTTCTGTTTACTGTTTACTTCTTAATTCTCTCAACACAGCACAGGGACCATATTCCATACTCCTACATTTTAATTTAACTTTTTTATTTTATTCTATTTTTATTTAATTTTATTTTTAATTTTCTTAATTTTTCATTTCTATGCTCCTTCTATGCTCCTCTACATGTGTGTATATATATATATGTAAATGCTACTGGATGCCAAACATTTCCCTATGGGGATTAATAAAGTATCCATCCATCCATCCATCCATCCATCCATCTATCTATCTATCACGAACGAGACCCAAGACTCACCTGTTCAGAGTTCACCTGAAGCCTGCATAACATCCATCCTCATGCACCCCTCATGCTCTTGCATGTTGTATGTCTTGGCACTTTATAATCGCTCTTTGTAACTTGCCACTTAGTCAGAGATGTTGTATCCTAGCAATGGTTAACCTAGCAATTGGAATGCTTGAAACTTGTTCTGATGACTTTCTTACTGTATTAGCAGCAATGAAATGTTTCACCTTCTTATGACAAATGTGCTCTTTGTAAGTCGCTTTGGATAAAAGCGTCTGCTAAATGTAAATGTAAATGACGGACGAGGTGGGGAGGGTCCTTTAAGACAGGCCTTCAGCTGACGAGAGACCGGTTTGTATTCACAGCCTCTGAACCGCTGTGAGTACCTTGATAGACAACCTCCGCCGGCTGCCGTAAGGCCGTGCTGTAGTTGGCAAAGTCAGTTTCAGACACCACGCCTCCTGCGGCTTGAACCTGTTGAGAAGAGATCACGACGGGCGTGTGAATCATTCATCTTGCAGACGTGTAGAACCAACCCCAACGTGAAACCACACAAACCTTTACAATTGTGGAGAAAAATATATATCCAGGTTGTATCCCCCCCTAAACATTTCCTTGTTGTTGTTGTTGTTGTTGTTTTTACATTGTATAGTGAGGTTCCTGCTGACCTCCCACCTCTGTTCAGATGGATGAGAGTTTCAGGTAGTTTCAGTTTCAGGTCACCAGGGTCCTGATGTGAAGGAAGTTGCTACACAATCACAAGAGCATCCCAGATCTCTATGGGGAACGAAGTCCACAGCACTCACGGCAGCAACCATTTCCTGCGTCAGGTTCCCCCGGTAGAATTCAGAGATCCCCTTCGACGCAATCTCATCCAAGATGGCCGCCAGATCGAGGCGTCTGGTGAAGGCGCCGGAGAGGGGAGGCTGGCCGTTGGGGAGGAACATCCTCCTGAACGCCTCCGACATGCTTTGGTTCTTAGCGGCCGCCAATGCCTCAGCTAGGGAGAAAAACAACCACCAACTTAGAATCGAGAAGAGGACATGACAATAATGCTTGCTGAAATCACTAGTTGGTAGTTCTAGTTAGTACAAAATGACTGTATACCCAAATCATGACTGACATTGAAGCCATTTCTGGCCACATCTGCGGCCAATGTAACCACATCTTTCCACGGCAATCTGAAATGGGCAAAAGGTAAAAGGAGAAAGCAGACAGGACTTAAATTGAAGGCCTGCACAATGACCACACAACAATGACACAATCCAACAGGGAATACGACTTGTCCTCCTTTATGCAGCACACACACAAGACAGCACTATTTGCTCACTGCGTTAACAGCTGAGGCAGTACTGGCGTGATTGCATAGCATCAGTGTAATTACAGGTCAGCGCTACCGGGGGGGGTTTACATAGCATGTTCAGACAGCTTCTGATTACAGAGCGCCATGAGGTGAGAGGACATGCATGTCCTCTCAACTTATCCCGTTCCACAGCATACCCCCTTTCCAGGCACACGGTAATACGAAACCGAGACACTCAAGCGCACCAAAACAAACGCACCAAAACAACAGGAAAAACCAGAAATGCCTCGTCACCTGAACAGGAGCAAAAACACACAAATGCATGTTTCTTCGTCATGTCAGTTGCAGTACCTGCCATAGTGCTGGTGAGCCTGGTGCATCCCACTGAGCATTCCCGGTACTCCCACAAGCAGGCCGGGCTATCGGGATTGTAACACAGTTCAGTTCATCAATCATGGGAATCAGGGGAAACTCACTTATCACGCAGGGCATAATAAGCGTACAAATATATTACAAAATACAAATAGCTTGTACAGCCATTGTTAACTTAAAAAGGCTTATTGAAGTGAAAAGTGACCATGAAAGATCAAACTTGTACACTTATAAACTTTTACCTATCCAGGTATGCCAGATATAAAAAACGCTTCAGTGTGTTGTCTTGTATAGCCATACAATCACCAGACAATGTCTGCCGCGAGCTAATGCACAGTAAGATAGCAACGGTAAGTGTGTTGACACATACTCGCTATGCTTGACACGCATAATCCAATTAAATCCGCGGGGATCATTTGACGTTCCTCCTTCCCATTAAGCAAATATCCATTTTTTTCTCGCCCAAAGCATCAAAACACACAAGTAAGACGTGTCCTGTCCCGTTGACGAGAGTCCCGGAGAGACGGGAACACGGTGACCCACCTTCAGCTCCAGGTCGGCCTCCAGCATGTCCTCGCTCAGAGACGCCGGCGCCGTTTCCCGGAAGTCAATCACCCTCGTCTCGTTGCTCCGGATGTCGTGGACCAGCATCACGCCACCGCTGCGCGCCACACGGGAACCCAGTTAGACCGCCGCTGTGCTGAACCGCTCGAGAACGCACTGTGTACGGCGGGCAGAACTCACCCGCCCAGCCCAGACGTGTGGGGGTGGAGGACGCCCAGGCACAGGGCAGCGGCCACAGCCGCGTCCACACTGGAGCCCTGCCTGGCCAGGACCTCAAAGCCCAGGGACGTGCACTGGGACACGTCGGTCACCACGGCCCCCTGGTTAAAGATCTACAAACAGCAGGCCAGGACGCCAGCGGACTGTGAGCGTGTGTGGGTGTGTGCGCGTGTCAAACGAGTCAAGGCAAATTAATACATTCAAGGCGAATGGGAGAATGGGTTAAATGACAGACAGACAGACAGAAAGCGAGACGGGTGCATACCTGTGGATCTCCAAAGTATATCTGCATGATGAGAGCCATGGTGACCCCTGTGGCGAACGTGAGACACGCGGTGATGATGACTGTCAGCCCATCACGCTGGCAGGCACAGCCCTCTGCCAAGGGGTCGACGGAGGTCTCCTGGAGGGGCGACACGTCGTGGCTGGCCAGGTCAGAGGCTGACGACGGGAGACGCTGCAGTCGTGCAGACTTCAAAAACCCATCGGGATCTGTGGGAACATTGCTTTAGATTAGTCATTTAACAAAAAAAAAGGTTTACAATGAAGTACATCATACCAATGGAATGCGGTATTGCCGTAGTCCGGTGGAGGTAGACTAAAATGGCATGGCAGGGAATTCTCTGACCTGTATCTTGGTCGCTGAGGCAGTCATCATCTTTACGAGATTTGAGCGTGTTTTCTCCAGAGAGCACCTCATCTTCTGGCAGCCGAGGGAAACTCGTGATGCTCATGTAGTCGACCGGTGAATACGCGCTACCTAAAGTTGTCCCTTGATTTGCGTCTTTATCTGCTATAGGTCCACTTGGATACCCCTGCGCATTTTCGACTGTCGGATTGTACATGACTAGTTTGAGACAAATACAAATATGAAACTGATATGAGAAGGTAGTTACTACAGGCGTATGATTTTGCCACTGCAGAATGGTATACGATATTGCCACGACTGTTGATCAGACACTGCTGAATCCAGACACAAAATGTTTCCTTGGATGATGATGATGACGATGATGATGATGATGCATTTTGCCTGGAAGATTCATGTGCAACATCTGTGGAGGGTCGAAAACAGAAATTCTGACTCTGAAAAAGGCAACTGACAGCCACTTCCAGCCTGTTTGTCATTAATCAGCCCAGTCGGTCTGCTATGGAAACACGACAGCAAATAGACAGCACGTCGCGGCGTGACAAAATAAAAAATGTAAATGGAAATATGCGTAATTTTCCTTCATCAACGGATACAGCACGGATGACATAGGTAATTTGAGGTAGTATGCGTTTGATACTTTAAAAAATACGACACTCGGTACTGCACAACTATTACATAATTCACCACTTGACACTTGACATAATTCATCACATCGAGCCACGCCATGGTGTATATATATTGTTGACACGCTCTTACCGTGCTGATCAACCCTCCTCCTGGACTCCGAACCAGCCTTTATTGTGATAAAACAGGTGAATTCAGGGGGAATTTGTCTCACAAATCACAAGCTACCGGATCCATGACGTCAGCACGGATACGTCACCGCCTTAAAGACACAGTAACACGATGCTGAGCAGCGCAAACCTACAGCCCAACAACACTTTCCATGCGGTACATACATGTAGGACTATATCCAATCAAATGCATTTATGTATTAGTTACAGTGACTAAATGTGTTGGAATCATTTTAGACGACAATCTCCATATAAAATAATCTAACACATTTATCTGTTATGTTTCACCTTCTTATGACAAATGTACTCTTTGTAAGTCGCTTTGGATAAAAGCGTCTGCTAAATGCCCTAGATTAAATTAAATATCTAAAGATGCCACTAGAATGGACTAGAATAAGGCATCTATTATCAAAAAGATCTTCAGATCTTCGTCAATACTACACTATGCTTTATCCATACATTTCATACTGCAACATTTAGGGGCAAGCACCACAAGACAAACGATGTTTCAATCCCGATCAGAATCCTCCTTCGTTTCCGATGATTACCATGTTCAAACTTGTCTATTTGTACAAAAAAACCCACAGCTAATGTCTCCCCCAATACACTGGAAGTAGGTTGACGGGTTTTTAAATTACTTTAGAGTTCGTAACCAGAGTTCAAAGGGTCGGTTATTAGCGATTACCCAACTGGATTTGTCTAAAGCGTCAGATTGCCGTGCAGTCCCATACGGTCCTCACGCAACTCCTTCCATGCAGAGGCTCAGGGAAACGCAGTCGGTGGATGAACTGATGCAGGACTGTTCCTGAACTCTGGCTGCCTAGTTTCATCTCTCTGCACTACTGGTCATACAAAATATCCGACATGCTATACATCCTTGTGTATACTATTACCTAGTAGTGTATGCCTGGATGTATGTACATTTATGTATATTTTCATTTCTTTATGTATATTTTTTGTATA
>JAOPUH010000001.1:7861954-7875218 GCA_027123175.1 Urophycis cirrata
TCTCTCTCTCTCTCTCTCTCTCTCTCTCTCTCTCTCTCTCTCTCTCTTTCTCTCTCTCTCTCTCTCTCTCTCTCTCTATCTCCCTCTCTCTATCTCCCTCTCTCTCATGCAGAAGGACAGACCTTCAGTGGCTGAGCTGCAGCTGTATGACTTTGCAGGCAGGGAAACAGTCACACCTCCACTGTGAACCCTGGAGCTGTAGCTGGTGGCTGGTGGTGCTGTGCAGAGAATAGTGGTGGTGGGTGGAGCATGGTGGTGGTGGTGTTGGGTGGAGCATAGTGGTGGTGCTGGTGGGTAATGGAGCATAGTGGTGGTGGTGGGTGGAGCATGGTGGTGGTGGTGATGGTGGTGGTTGTGGTGGTGGGTGGAGCATAGCGGTGGTGGTGGTGGGTAGTGGAGCATAGTGGTGGTGGTGGTGGTGGTGGGTGGAGCATAGTGGTGGTGGTGGTGGTGGTGGGTAATGGAGCATAGTGGAAGTGGTGGTGGTGGGTGGAGCATAGTGCTGGTGGGTGAGGCGTAGTGGTGGTGGTGGGTTGGAGAGGTGGAGGTGGGAGGCGGGCACCTGTTGGATACACGCTGTAGCTGCACCAACTGCACCACCACCAGCCACTGTCATTTCATCTACAGAGCTGAGTTCCCCGCTGCCTTCTGTCTATCCACCCTCTCAGCCTCACTATTACACAAATAATTGACAAGAAGTACTCACATCAATGATAAAGTTAGAATTGACGAATTGATAAATTGTTTTCTTCTGGACAAATTATGATCCAGTTGTTGTAAAAATGATTGCCCTTCTCAGTAAGAAAATTGTAAAGTTAACGTTACAGTTCAGGCAATTCATTCTCTGCTTTGCTTTAACTGTCATTAATGTTGCCTTACACTGCCCCCTGCTGGCATGAACGTCACTTGTTTAACTGAAAGAAAAACACCAATCAACACGAAAGACAATCTTCAAACAAAGCTACTGGCCGGTACGGCGTACCACTAAAACATGTGGAGGGGGTACGCCGTACCGGAAAGAAAAATATAATGTCTCTGAAGAAATTGCACTTTCAGCATGACAACACACCTGATAATGTCAAATGACCAGAAGCAACACGTTTTCAGCAGTATAGTTTCATATAACTCGTTCTGAACTGTCTCTGAATTGTGTCTGAACGTTCCGTGCAGTGTTTCACTCGACAGACAACGCGTACTGCTCAACCATGTCGCGTCTGTGGACTTTATTTGTTGTGTTTTCCCTAAACGTTCACTTTTCTGTTCAGCTAAAAAAATGATTGTTTTCTTTGATGTATAATTTATGATATAGTGATATACTAGTGTGCATAAAAAGTACTAGAGTGATAAGTGATGAGAAGTCCTAGTGAATGCTTAAGTGTATTTTTCGGTGCGCGCTATGGGTCAATATGATAATACCGGCATTAAATAAAAACTACTTTCACCCCTGGAAATAGCCCATTGATAATGTATTTTACAAACAATGCTGAATGATTTATGTCAACAGGGAAGGGAAGATGCGTTCCTCAGCAGACACAAACCAAATAAGCATGCAAAATACTTCCTCCTCTATATATTATTAATATAGCCTACCATCAACCTACCTGCCTACCATCAACCATCAGCACAAACATTACGTCTGAATTTAGTCTGAAATGTTTTCAAATATTTGTGTAATATAGTAAGTGATATCTTTGTCTCAGTCCTTAAAATGAATTGAAATTAAATTAAAATATTAAACGTTATCTCTTGCTGGAGAAAATCTGTTGTAATGCTTTGACTTCGACCAACTATCTTTATTGTCCATTTTTGGATTTGAAGTTAGATTTGACCTCTTCTGACTCAGCGTTTTACTGCCTGCGCTGACACGCAAGATAGGAACCTCACCTTTATGTAGCCTTCCATGAAGCACGCGAACACGCATGCACGCACCACGCACGTACGGACACCCACAGACACGGTCACCCGCACACACACGCACGCGCGTTGTTGTTGACCTTCACTCGTCGCCGTGACAAACAAGTGGCTGCACCATGGAGCGGAGGGCACGACTACAATTCAGAGACGCAGCGTCGCCTTTCGATGTGTTGCAAAGTGTCCCATACTTTGCCTACACAGTGTGCCACATTGGAAGCCTTACCTCACAACAGAGCACACTTTGAATAGCAAGCTGATCTCTGTGCACATTTCATAAGAGCCCTTTACAAGCTGACAGCATGGGTCCAAAGGCTTACCTTCTCACGATATTAAACGTCACAAATAGCCTACGTCACCCTCAACCTTGCAACAAAATAAGTAAGATATTATTATATTATGTCACAGTATGTTGTGTGAGAACGCACACACACACGCACACACCAAGCATCTCCAAGCAGATGGCGTGGCGCCTTGGCCTCCGTTCTGGCGCGGTGTGACGGGCAGGTGTCCCCGCTAATTACACCGGTGACGTGAAGCACCGAGCTGATCCGAAGGGCCATGGACATCATTAGGAGGTCGACGAATACTCTCCAGACAACATCTGGAGAACACATCTGGAGAACACATTGTCCATCCAGAAGGCTTTTTAAAACTTCGAAACTCCAGAAGGTCACATCAGAAAATAATCTGCAGCACAACATTCCCTCCTTTCGATCTGCATACGATTGGTATTATAAACGGCAATGTCTCTGTTTACCTCCAGAAATCTGGTGCCAATGGGACCAATACAGAAGGCTATAACATTTAATACAGAAGCTTAACGAGAATCGGGGTGTCGTCCTCCATGCAGGGGAGAAACATAAGAGGTGGAACCGGAAAAACCACCTTGTTCCTCCCCGACCTGCTCATGTTACGATGCACCTCCCAGGCGACAGGTGGTGATGGGAAATAAGAGACAGCAGGTTTATATAAAGATGTAAAATAAACTACAATAAACAAAATATGTATAATGTTTAAAATGCTAGATTCCTTTATTGCCTGCTAAAAAGATGAAGACCACACTGACTGGGTCCAGGGAATAACCAACAATCAATTACCATATTTGGGTATGTGGCCCCGCCCTCAAATCCCCAGTTTAAAATGCAACTGAACCAACAGGACGTGTCAGTGCGGCCAGGACATCCAACATGGGCTATCTGCCTTCACTCTCCGCCGAGAGCTGGACTTTGATTTGCATTTGCATTGCCCTCCTCGCCCTGTAAGTTGCCTCCTGATATTTCGGATTTACACAAAGAATAACTGCCACACTCTTGTGATGCTCGCAGTTCCAAAGTTGGTGCTGAGTGGATTGATGTTGGATTATATAACTCACATTCCGAACTTCGAATAAGAACCCTAAGGATTGCGCCACACCACTTGTTATGTAAAAGAAGGCCGAGGTGTGGACGTTGTTATTGCCTTCATTATTGTTAGTATTATCACGGCAAGCTATAAATTGTGTTAAGCTTTTATTGTAGTATTTAGGCTTCATGAATTGCTCAGTGGTGACCAGTGAAATAAATCAGAACTTACTTTCATTATTATTGTTAACAATAACAATTGTCAACAATTACATGTAAACATGTCAAATGTCCTCATTAAAATATATTAAAAAAAAAAACCGGCTAGACCTATTGTACATAATATTGAATCGTGTACTTTCATTATTCCAAAAGCTTTCATTTGGAATAATGTAAAAACTCAGAGAAATCTCAATTTGATTCTTGGTGACAGTCCGTGCAGTGGCTTCACAGTGTTCCAGTGGAGACATCATCTATTTATATGAAATGTGAATATCGATTAAGCTTTCTGCGGTGTTCTGATATGACAAGTGGCCCATGCCAACCACCAAGCAATCGTGTGCGGTGACGTTAGTTCATAAAGTTTTTTGTATGCTTTTTTTTGGACCCTGGATAACAGCGTTGTGCTACCTCACATACTATTATTTACTGCTGTATGTGTTAGACTTGATACCAGTGGCTTAGCCAGGATCTTTCAACAGGTAGGACTTTTGCGAAGTAGGGTGGGCCACTATTTTTTTTTTTTTAAACTCCGTTATAGGCAGTGTGCCTACAGCAATTATCCCAACATTAAACAACACGCGATTTCATCACAGATCAGACGATTAATGGCAAACAATAATAGACTTCATTATACTTTCATACTAGTCATCCGCGGGGGGGATTTAAGGCACAACATGCATGCATGTGATTTTAAAATCGAACAGAAAGACTTGTCAAATAGCTATTCAAGACCAAGGAGAAGAGAACCATACAAAGCAGCCTGGGCTAAATATGAACAAAAACACGTATGATAAGGATGTAGGCGTATGATAAGGATGTAGGCGCTAGAGGCCTGGAGAGAGCTGGGCGACAGGGACTGCAGGTGGAGGTGGACGAGATTGAAGGCAACGACACCGAGTCATCATTGTCGCCGACATGTCGATGACAACGTAGCTTCAAAAAATGATTTAATGATCAGTAAAATATGTTGTCAATATTAATTTAAATATGTTTGTGTAATTTAAATGGATCCGCTTCCAGGGACACCATGGAGTAGAAGTGTGTGAGATTCTGAGGAGTTATACATAAGGCCCGATGCATGTGCTTATTCAGTATCGTGCCTCAAATGGATGCCAACGGGCGACTCGACTCGGTTTATGACTTATCGCTGGATGATGAAGGGCCCGGGTGGGAAGATGAGATTGTTATTGTGGGTGGAGCCCTCCAAAGATTGACGGGCCCCCTGATTGGCCGGGGCCTGTAAGCGATTGAAGTAGCTGCTTACTTCACTGGTTGTCGGCATTGGTCCTTTCTGTAGTGGTAAAATCTAATCTTGGTGTCTTAAAAAATGACACCAACGACGTTTGTTTTGACATATTTGTAGCAGTTAATAGCGCAGCTATTTTTTCGTTCCTGGAATTTCAAGTTAATGCCGGGCACTTCTGATAGGGTTGGCCAGCTGTCAATCATAGTGGCACTGGCCCACATTGGCCCTTATGTGGCGACGTGGCGACGCACCTGCTTGAAACTCACTCTTGTGCAGTGCAACACATTTCATTTCCTGTTGGAAACATAACACTACAGTATTATTCAGAGGTGCTCTGCTTTGCTTGCAGTCTTTCATTCATTCCTCAGTAGTACTAATGCCTTCTTCTTCGACCGGCATTAGCTACAACCAAATACAACTAATACACCAACTTTCAAATGTTAATATTGTTGTTAATATTACTCTGTCTTCACAAACACCCAGTGCCACATTTGGGTAATCACCTCATTTAATTTTAAGGTAGTAAGTCACCGTGTTGTAATGATGGTGAAGTCAGCCACTCCCATCAGGGCAGGACGGGGACAACAAATCCCGGGTCCCGGGTGTTTTGGCCCACCGCAATCTTTTGCACGCGCGCAGATGTTTTGGGTCAGACAACGTACTGCAAAAAAACAACAACAACAAAAACCAGACAGCTGTGTCGTCGGCCCACCGGGGGGAGAGCCCGGTCTGTCCCTCTGACGTCATCACTTCACACCGTGTCGCCTGTAGCTCCTAATCTCTCTCTCTCTCTCACCCCCTGTAGTGTCCTCATCTCTCACTCTCTCACCCCCTGTAGTGTCCTCATCTCTCACTCTCTCTCACCCCTTCACCAATGTGATTATGCATACCTTAAGTGAAGTAGGATTACGTTGATGTTGTTAAATGACCGTATTGTGGTTTCTCTTCAACCCCGTAGGTATGGATATGCACCCTATGGATTGTTTAAGAAGTTAGGCATCCCGGGACCCAAACCATGGCCCTTCATCGGCACCTTCTTAGAATACGGGAGGGTGAGCGATGTGTCACTTGATACTACATTGTGCTACACAAATGATACTAAGCCACTAACCACTATTAACCTGGGTGTTTTTTTGATTGCCTCTCTATTTTAACATCACAGGGTGTACATAACTTCGACACAGAATGTTACCAGAAGTATGGCAAGGTGTGGGGGTGAGTGTTTTTCGTGTGCAGCATGCAAAGCGTGCTCTGGTGTAGATTCTATACAGTATATTTGATTAATTACAATGCTTCCTGTTCCCACACGCATACACTTCTTCACATGAGATATGCTTACGGTGTGCAGGGAGATGTGAGCGTGCTCTACCTGGGTGTCTGACCGTCTGTCTGTTCTGTGTCCGTCTGTCTGTTCTGTGTAGAATCTACGACGGCAGGCAGCCTCTGCTGTGTGTGATGGACACCGGCATGATCAAGAGCATCCTGGTTAAGGAGTGCTACTCGGTGTTCACCAACAGACGAGTGAGGACACCCTTAAGAGTCCACCATCTTGACTTCCTACTTCCAGGGAATTTCATTGACCAATGCCATTTGGTTGTGTGTGTGTGTGTGTGTGTGTGTGTGTTTGTGTGTGCGTGTGTGCGTGCGTGCGTGCGTGCGTGCGTGCGTTCTTGTGTTTTCAGGACTTTGGCTTGAATGGCCCCTTGCAAGATGCCGTGTCTGTCATCAAGGATGATGCATGGAAGAGAGTCCGCCATGCTCTGTCTCCATCGTTCACAAGCGGGCGTCTGAAAGAGGCATAGAGCATTCATAACATTCATAACATAACATTACCCTAACATGACCATGAACATATTTGCATGTGGTCTGACCATTCAACAACATGTCAAAAATGGTGTGTGTATCTTTTTTTTTTTTTTTTTTTTTTTTGGACAGATGTATCCTATAATGATGAAATACTCAAACACTGTGGTGCAGCATCTTCATAAGAAAGCTTCTGCTGATGAAGTCGTGGACGTGAAACAGTGAGCAGAATGGATTCTCCTCGTAGTGAAGTGGACTCAACCTGTTTACGCTTGCAGGAATGCAGAGATCCTCCGTTGTAGCCAATTGCATTATCAATACATGTATATGTATTGTCATGAATTATGTTTGATGTAGGACACGTTCATACTTTCCTTATTCTTCTTTATTTTGTTTTTTTTGTAGAATATTTGGCCCATACAGTATGGATGTGGTAACCAGCACTGCCTTCAGTGTTGACATTGATTCATTAAATAAACCCTCTGACCCTTTTGTGGCTAACATCAAGAAGATGGTTAAATTCAACTTTCTAAGCCCACTGCTTGTGCTTGTAGGTAGGTAAAACCTCAACCTAATTATTGCTTTATTACTAAGAATGTCCATATTCTTCATCAGAGTGTTTCTCCTCTCTTTCAGTCCTGTTTCCTTTCCTGGGACCAATCTTTGATAAGATGGATGTGTCCGTATTTCCAGCCGACGTCCTGGAGTTTTTCTACAGCGCTTTGAAAAAAATAAAAGATGATCGGAAAAAAAACACTCACAATGTAACTGCCTAATATACAACATGTTGCCAAATACTCTGTGTTTTTATGGCCTTTGCTCCAATCACAGGCTGTGTGTTGCATGCATCTCAATGTTTATTGGACAGAGAGTAGACTTCATGCAGTTAATGATAGACTCCCAGACAAGTGAGGACGCCACCACAGACCCTGCCTTTCAGAAAGGTACAAAGCAAATTGGTGTCAATTGAAGTCATTTGTGCAAGTTGGTATCAGTTTAGATATTATGGAGCGCGCTGTGTGTTTTGCAGGGCTGAGCGATCACGAGATTCTATCCCAGGCCATGATCTTCATCTTCGCTGGCTACGAGACCACCAGCAGCACCCTGTGCTTTCTAGCCTACAACCTGGCAACTAACCCTGATGTACAAGCAGCCTTACAGAAGGAGATCGACGAAGCCACCGAAAACAAGGTCAACATACTTTTTCTTTTCTACATCCTATTGCACCCACTTCTCGCACTCGTGTCTCTCAGCAAACGCGAGCGCTGTTGATAGACCTCCGGATCCACACTTCCAGAGCACGCCAACGTATGAAGCCCTGATGCAGATGGAGTACCTGGATATGGTACTCAATGAGTCACAGAGGCTCTACCCTCTGGGCAGTCGATTGGAGAGGATTGCAAAGGTCTCTGTGGAGTTAAACGGCATCACAATCCCTGAAGGAACTGGCATTGTGATCCCCGTTTACACCCTTCACCGCGATCCGGCGCTGTGGCCGGAGCCTGAGGCCTTCAGGCCTGAGAGGTAGGCGGCCATACCGATCCCTCGGCAGGGCGGGTTTGGAGCTGACAATCTCCTGGTAGCCATTGCAATGTCCTGGTAAGCCCATTTGTTCTTAATGTTGCACTTCTGCAGATTTAGCAAAGAAAACAAAGAAAAGATGGATCCGTTCGCCTTCCTTCCATTTGGACTCGGGCCAAGGAATTGCGTGGCCATGCGGTTTGCCCTCATGATGATGAAGTTGTCCATTGTGGAAATTCTTCAGAACTTCAGCTTCGTCACATGCAAGGAGACTGAAGTGAGACTCACTGTGATGATGACATGAGATGTGTTTGAGTTGTTTCACATGTGTTGCTTTATGCTTTACCGCTCGTTTGTTTTCAACAGATTCCTCTGGAGATAGGAACGGAGGCATTCTTCTTGCCCAAAAATCCAATCAAACTGAAGCTGGTTCCTAGAGTATATTAGAGTTAGCACACTTCAGAGTAAAGTTAGCTAACCTTCCAGTTCAGCACTACTCCCCACCTTTAGATCCATCCATAATTATTGCAGCATTTTAGCTTGAATAGTTTAGCTTGTATTACAAAATGTTATTGAGTGAAAAATATTTTTAATTTTTGTAATGTGATGTTATTAAACAACAAGAACCAGATATATATTTTAACATACCTTTGTATCATGTAACAAATCAATCGAAAAATAAATCATGTAATTGTCATGATTGCAGCAGATGACCTTAAACATTGCAGCATTTAGCTTGAATCGTTTAGCTTGTCTAACAACATATTATTGACCGAAATATATTTTTCATTTTTGTATGTGATGTTATTAAAAAATGAGCCGCAATATACAGTATATTGCCAAAAGTATTGTCTCACCTGCCATGACTCGCACATGAATTTAAGTGACATCCCAGTCTTAATCCCTAAGGTTTAATATGACATCGGTCCGCCCTTTGCAACTATAACAGCTTCAACTCTTCTGGGAAGGCTTACCACAAAGTTTATGAGTGTGTTTATGGGAATTTTTGACCATTCTTCCAGACACGCATTAGTGAGGTCACACACTGATGTTGGCCGAGAAGGCCTGGCTCTCAGTCTCCAATGTAATTCATCCCAAAGGTGTTCTGTCGGGTTGAGGTCAGGACTCTGTGCCAGTCAAGTTCATCCACACCAAACTCTCTCATCCATGTCTTTATGGACCTTGATTTGTGCAGTCATGCTGAAACAGGAAGGGGACATCCCCAAACTGTTCCCACAAGGTTGGGAGCATTGAATTGTCCAAAATCTCTTGGTATCCTGAGGTATTCAGAGTTCCTTTCACTGGAACTAAGGGGCCAAGCCCAGCTCCTGAGAAACAACCCCACACCATAATCCCCCCCTCCACCAAACCCAGACTCGTCCATCAGATCACCAGATGGTGAAGCACGATTCGTCACTCCAGAGAACGCGTTTCCACTGCTCTGAGTCCAGTGGCGGCGAGCTTTACACCACAGCATCCGACACTTTGAGTTGCACTTGGTGATGTATGGCTTGGATGCAGCTGCTCGGCCATGGAAACCCATTCCATGAAGCTATCTACGCACTGTTCTTGAGCTGATCTGAAGGCCACATGAAGTTTGACTGCAGGAAGTTGGTGACCTCTGCGCACTAAGGGCCTCAGCATCGACTGACCCCGCCCCGTCATTTTACGTGGCCTACCACTTCGCGGCTGAGTTCCCAAACGCTTCCACTTTGTTATTGCCTGTGGAATATTTAGGAGTGAGGAACTTTCACGACTGGACTTGTTGCACATCCTATCATAGAGTACCTGGCTGAAATTCACTGAGCTCCTGAGAGCCACCCATTATTTCTCAAATGTTTGTAGAAATGGTCTGCATGCCTTGGTGCTCCATGGCCATGGAAGTTATTGGAACGCCTGATTTCAATTATTTGGATGGGTGAGTGAATACTTTTGGCAATATAGTGTAGTGTATAATATCTGTGTATGATGTATGTAAATCGATACAAAATAAATTGAACTGTCATGATTGCAGCAGATGTTATAATCTTCTGAAAATTAAGTTGTATATATATATATATATATATATATATATATATGTAATTTCGTCATGTCTTGCGATGTGATGACAATAAACACTTCTTGTATCTAATATTAGCTCAGTTACTATTGAATTTGGTTTAAGCATAGTCTGCCTTCACTTTTATGTTTACTGCTAACTAAAGAGGAAAATAAAAACACAAAAAAATCGCATATCGTGTAGCATGATATGCTACACGATATCAGCGCAGTAGTCAGCACAGTAATTTACTATTTTACTAAACAAAGTCGGGTTTCAGTCTTTTTTTTTCTCTTTACTGAATGGCTGATTATGTATTAACTCATCATTATTAAAATATAGACTTACTACACATACATACATACATACATACATACATACATACATACATACATACACACACATACACACATACACACATACACACATACATACATACATACATACATACATACACACACACACATACACACATACACACATACATACATATATACATACATACATAAATAAATAAACAAATCAAGATGTGCTAGTGACTTCTGGCCTATAGGTGGAGCTGACGGCTAAATCCAGTCAGACTTGATGCTTAGTGTAAGACTTCATGCTTCTTCATCAGACTTCATACTTAGCGTGTGATTCCAACAGGCAATACATAAGTACAGTAACACCATCCAAGGTATGCATCGAAGACAAAAACATAAAAACACAGGCGGGGAAGGAAACAACACATAGAAGGGTTTTATCTGGGCTGCATGCTCGTCTATACAACTGATGCCTAACATCCAAAACAAAGAGGCTTCGCCCTCGGGGAACGGCGACGCCCACTCTCCGCCCCCAACGAAAGGCTTGCTTGCCATTGGTCACATGGTTGCACTAGTCTCCAAGGATAGGCTGTCCATGTTGTCGGTGAGGACTGTTGTGCGTACTCTCCTCACGAGTCGAGAGCACTGATTGTGCACCCGGGGGTCGCCTTCATTCACCTAAGTGGTGGCGGAGCCTCGTTTTTGAGATTTGAAAACTTGATGCAGCTGTAGCGCATGAAGGTATGTTTCATTAGAAGATTGTCTTTGAGCTCGTTGCTGTTGAGTGTTGTACATTATGATCATGTAATAACAAAGAAAACTGTCAAAGTAAGTGATATTGTACGCGTGTGTCTCCTGCGGTAAGGAGCACCAGTGCTCTTTGTCGGCGTGTTAAACTTTGGCACAGCAACATTTCTTCAACGTTTATGAATACGTTATACGGACTAAGTGTGCCAAACGAGTTTCTTGCTATGGCCACATGCTCTGAATGATGGCGCTACCAGGTGCACGTTGATCTATGATCTGTGTGGGTGTGACTTCATTAATGCGCTATTACGCTAGATTGATGTGGGCCTCAAATCAATTTCAAGCACCTGTCCCATAGCGTAATTGTGATCCTCCAGATTCATAATGACTGCTATATGTCAGAAAATCGTACCTTGGTGGCAGGTGAATCCCACTGATTTGCAAAAGAGCCGCTTTGATCAAGACATAGAGAGATGGAGATGTAAAGAGAAAAAATATCGCAAACCACACACGCACGCACGCACACACACACACACACACACACACACACACACACACACACACACACACACTGCATACCAGTTGGGTAAAGTAAAGTGTGATATGATTCCTGTGGTGTGGGCATCCTAGGAATGTCAATTTCGTTGTCTTCGTTTTTCAGAGAAGCCTGTGGAAATAGTTGTACCCGTTATTTCCAGTGCATATAGTTTGTGATGACGGTTCCCCATGCAGTGTATATCCAATTATATTTGCCTCTTTATGACAAGGTTCACCCTAAGGTCAAAGTTATTGGCTTAACCGCAATGTCTATGACATGACTCACTTACTCTTAGACATTGTGAACACAGCTGACCTTTCCTTGCTGATGATTGTGTGATTGAGTGTGGTGTACCACAGAATGCTGTGGGATTTCCAAAGAAGAGACCGTTCTAGATGTCTGCCACAAAAAAGTATTCTGTGGACTTCTATTAAATTCTCCTCATCATTGAAGAAGTTGCATCAATAAGTTGCTCAGAGAATGATCTACAGTGTCAGGAATGTTCAGTAGCTTACAGCCTTCATATTCACACATATAAGTACAATCTTCTCAAGAGTCTTTTTAACAAACATTATTATTATTATTATTATTATTATTATTATTATTATTATCATCATCATGTGTTTGTACTATGCATGTACATTCTGGTTGCTACCTTTGTACAGCCTTCAAGCTATATGTTTTTGGTTCCATGTTCCCATTGTTGTCCTGGGGGCGCCATAACAAACGTGGTCATTTGAAATGGAAATGGATTCCAATGTTAACGTGACGTAAAGAACACATGTATGTGTGAACATAGAGGGACTGACTTGCGCACCGTGATGTGTCCTGAGCGTGTGTTCTCCAGAGGCCCGAGACACATAGATGCTAAGAGCCAGGGGCTGAGAAGTCCTTAGTATTCAGAGGAGAGCGCCGACCACAGCACACAGGGTGAGTTAGGCGGACACCACGATGCTGTCTTGTCCCAGGGGGACCTCACGTTCAGATATGCTAATGACTTCCTGTTTATAACCCAGAGCGCAAGCTCCCTGAAAGGCCACAGATGGCACCCCAGGGGGCAGCTGTAACGTCCGTCCCACCGTGGCCCCACTCCTCCGGTCAATAAAGGCTCTCTCTCTCTTGACTCCCGTCCACAGTCACCGGCTGAGTGCTGTGTGGCGGAGAGGTGCATGCATAGTGAGGTCTAAAAGCACATTTATGATATTGATCCGATTGCTTGCTTGGTTGAATCTTTGTAATATTCTAAAGGTAGGCCACCCTGATGGTCTTTTTCAGTAACAATCAATCACTCATCAATTCATTACTTAAATCGGCATCTCAACATACTTCAGGTCATTGTTTTCATGAAATAATTACATGTAAAGGATGGCAGCAGAGAGCCTTACTCCAGTGTAGTTTGTAATGTATGGCATATTGAAGTGTGCTATCTGGCCAAAACACATTCATATCTTTCCCTTCTCACAGTCTGGGTGATGAGCATGTTTGTTGACTGTTTCTCTCAAGTCACTTCCACTTCAAGATTCAAGATTCAAGAGACTTTATTCATCCCGAGGGAAATTATTGTGCAGCAGATCAATACAAAGAAGGAAA
>JAOPUH010000001.1:8333535-8343731 GCA_027123175.1 Urophycis cirrata
CCCTTCTTTTCTCCCCCACCGCCACCCCCCCCCACGCGCAGAGAGGGGGGGGGGGGGGGAGGGGGGGAGGGGGGGGGTTTTTGGGGGGGGGGGGGGGGGGGGTAAAAGAAGAGGGGAGGAGAAGGTGAAAACCAAGCAGAGAGGACACAGAAGTGGCACAGAGCTGCAGCGATGAGAGGGTTTGGTGGTGAAGGATGAGTGATTAAGTATGGAGAAAAGAGGTACAAAATAAACGGGGGGAGGGGGAAGTCAAAGAAATGGGTGGCCAAATGTTGGCAGTTGACAGGTTCTCACCTGAAGACTTGTTCCTCATGAGTCGGACCTCCCTGGGCTGGATTCCCTGCTCCAAAAGCTGGGCACGGATCTAAAAAGGACACCGGCAGTAAAACTATTAAAACAACAACACCCAGGTCCACGCTCCTCCAGTAAGGAACCGCGGTAATGAGGGTAATGAATATTCATGAAGACCGCCTCCCACAACCGCACCTCATTGGCCGTGGCGGTGGGCGGCAGCATGCGCAACATGATGATGTTGCCGGGCCTCTGGTTCTGGTCCAAATCGGCCCGGTAGTCCTGGTCCCGCTGATCAAACTCCTCAAAGGACAGGTCCAGGATGCCACTCCCCCCCGCGCGTTCCTCTGACGCCGCTGGAAAGCTCTACACAACACAGACGGCCCGGGACGGTGCACACTGCATCAGTGGATGTGCGGCGCAGCTAAAAGCTAAACATGTCACTCCGTGCGGTTAGCCAAGCTTACCATTCTGTTTGCCGCCCCGCTGGGAAAGCGCTCCTCCTCCCGAGGCCTCGTGCCCGCGCTGTATTCCGACTCTTCCTGCGGCGCCGCGCCCTCACGGGCCCAGCCGCCGTCCCTGTGCCCCGGGTGAGCGTGGGCGCCGTTGTTATGGAAACCCCTGGCACCCTGGCCCCGAGCCTGCTCCGGCGGGCCTGTCCTGAACGGCTCCTCCCGGCGGGCCGGCCCGTCCTCGTCCCTCTGGAGCCGGGGGAAGGCGGGGTCAGCGTGGGGCGCCGGGGGGCGGGCCGGGCCCGGGGCGGTCGCCTCGCGGCCCGCCTCTCCCCTCGGAGTGAAACCCGGGTGGTCTTGGAGACGGCCCGGCGGGAAGTCACAGGAGGCGCCGGGTTGCTCCTCGCGGCGGTACTGCCTGTTGCCCTTGTCTCTGATGTCATATCCAGCCCCGGCCTCCTCGTCCTCTTGGCCATAGCCTCGGTAGTCCATGTCTCGAAAGTTGTGGTCGTTGGAGGAGTTGCCATAGCGACCCATTCGGTCCCCACGCCCACCCCTTAAGGGAAATAAGCAAATGGTTTTATTTGAAGAAATGCAAACCATATGTAGATGGTTTGGTTTGAACTGCAGGTGTGGTTGTCATACCTTCTTTCATAGTCCATAATGGGCCACTGGTTTTGTATTATTGCGTAATTGTCCTCCTTCCCCTTTGTGGCTGCTTAGAAAAGAATGAAATGCATTCTATTAATCGGAGTACAGAGCCACACAGCGGAACCTGCTACACACTATAGAATGCACATTTTAAAGGGCCGCGTAAGATGGGACAAGGGCACAGTGTGACATGTGTCGTCTCTAAAATGCATGCTTCAGCCCACCAACAGAATCCTTTTAACACCCGGTACAATAAATGTCGTGGTGCATCGTCACGACACATTAGCTATGCATTCGGCCGATGCACAGCGTGATAGTAATGCATAATGTACGATCAGCTGTATCTAACTTGTGCACACATCTCTGATTTCACCTGCAACTATGCAGCATCAGCCCTGACAGCTCAACAGTGCATTAGTATTGTTTACTAGGCTGTATGGCAATGCAACGTATCCGCAGTGGTTGGTGTAAGTGTTAGCCCTTCAGTTACACAGTCATAACTCAAACGTACAAAACCGTCTCAGAGAAGTATGCAAGCAATGACGTCTGGCGGTCAACACTTCTGGACGGCGAGCTGAGACTGCTGCTAGAAGGCTAACTTGTTAGCATTAGCTTCTGCCTTGCCAAGTTGTGAAGTGATCAACTGTTTTCGTCATGTAAAAAGGTAATGCGGTAAATCCTTACCAGTGCCACTTGGTCTGCACTATCTCCTAGACTGTCATGTAGGTCAACCTTGAACGGAACTTATTTTCCACAGAATCCAGCAGAGTAAAATGGCTACAGAGAGTCTGGCTCGTAGCTGGGGAGCAGGGGCGGGACCAAGTGGGAACGCTGCCTCTCTCCGCTCCCCTGATTGGTGCTCAGCTCGGCAGTGGACGACACACAGTCGTGACTGGTCAGCGGCGACGCTGTTTACAATGGGCATTGAAATCATACGCGATGATAAAACTGGTGTACACCAAAAATATTATTAGTTATAAAATATTGCAAAACATTAAAATCTAAAATGGAGCTGCGGATAATAATGATGTACAACGATCAACCCTATTCCCAGCTTTTATTTGGAAAAAAAAACTCCATAAATTTTACGATATCACAGTACAAAAAAAATCCCCCCCCTCCCCCCCAAAAAAGAAAATTCCTTTCACCTCAAGTTCGACCTTCAATTCTGAATGAACAATACTCTGGTTACAATTTATCATTCAACTGGCATAAGATGATCATAACAGCAGGATTAAAGAAAACTATTAAAATATACTAAGAAAATTAGAACAACCATGAAATGGATAATACAATAAGATACAAATTAATAAAAGGGGAGTCAAGTGAAAGGCAAACTGGAAATACATGTCACACACATGTCAAAACAAGGCCTTATACGACGTACAGTACATAAAGGACACTATGTGTTAACTTCAGGTATCTGAAAGCAAATTCTTCTTATCAACTACACCACTCATGACTATACCCACAGATTAATAACAATCAAATGCATCTCTTGCATACATTAAAAAAAAGGTCCTCTAAACTGAACAAATAATTAACTGTCAAATGATTGTGCCTCAAGTGATGATACAATGTCTTCCAGTAAGAGTGTGAAAGCTTCTGTCACTGAGGAGCTGTTCTGATTGGTTGATTACCCGTGAGCCTTCAGAACTGGCTGCTGGGGGGTAACTTTGGCATGGGGGACGAGGGCTTGAGTGACTTAAAAAAAAAAAAGGCTGTTACCTTACAATACATAAACACAGAGAAAGTACAAATATTCACATATTCACTGCATGCAGACCTGTAATGGGAGTGCAAACGACATACTTACAGACAGACAAACACACGCATACGGAAAAAGGGTGTATCAGGATGAGTAATGCGACGCGGGTTACATCTCATACAATCTGGTGTTGTTCGGCCCTGCAACACGCCTGAGTAAGAGGATGGGCCTGAAGGGGAGGAAGCTTCCACAAAAGGTGAAGCATGGACAATAATGACTAAATCCACCACAATCCGGGTTGTCCCACACTTTTACTAACCACTGCTCTCAAGGCACTACATGTAGGCGATACAATGGAAGATCCACTTATATATATATATATATATATATGGCCTTTAATCTGAAGTATGTTATTTCGACCTGCACTTTCATCCTCCCTGTGTGCCCCCACCGCGTTTAGCCCGGCATGGAACTGCAGTCTTCCCGTTGCCTTGTTCCCCCCGCCACCTGTCCTACACAACACTTTATACCTGGGTGGGGGGGAGGGGGTTGTAGGGTGCAAGCAATATGGCACGTCATCTAACATACAGAGTAAAAGTTGGGCAGTAGATACCCCCATCAAACCATTTCAGATCTGTTTGAATGTGCCAAGAGTAAGAGTAACTGGATGTTTAGAAATGAGGCATCCCCTGTATTTTTCTTCGCCCTCCCCAAACCCCTACCCTATAAACTCAATGGAAGCTGCCCGCTGCCCAGGAGCCGTCCTTCCTTCGTCCCCGTCCTCGCTCAGCCTATAACAGAAGGCAGGTGGATTTCTTTCCACGCTTTTTGGCCTGCAGCGCTGCCCGGGTGGCCGTCTCGAAGACCTCCCTCACTCCGTCTTTGGTCTTGGCAGAGCACTCCTGGTATGCAAAGGCACTGATGCGGGTGGCCATGTCCCTGCCCTCTTCAAATTGCACGGGTTCCTAGCAACGGAGGACAAGAGCGTTGAGAGGGTTAACTGAAGCTTTCGGGAGGACGGGGTGTTTAAACATGTTTTACCTCTTCGCTGTTTACCATTCAGTCATCCAGCACACACGTGCAGGGAAAGTGGCTTTCGGTGAATACAGATACACGTCATTCAGGGGCAGGTAGGGGTAGGGCATTTTGCTCAAGGATCTCTAGGCTATGGACACTGGGGATTGAACCTGCCACCTTTTGGCTGCCACAACTATATCCTACACTACGCTAGGACCTACTTTGGTCATGATATTTGCAGTCTGAAATCATATCTAATGGATGGCAAAACCATTATCATATACTATTCTGTTGCCACATTTCATGCTAGTTGAGCACTGAGGGCTCACACATCCCACACTAAACGGGGGCTTTACCTGCTTCATCTTGGCCAGCTCTCGTCTGGTGTGGTCATCGTTGCGGAGGTCCTTCTTGTTGCCCACCAAGATGATGGGGACATTTGGACAGAAGTGTTTCACTTCCGGAGTCCATTTCTCAGGGATATTATCTGGAAGGAATTTGAATACACATAAATAATTCACATAAACAAAAGTTATTACATAAACAAAATGAGTTAATTTATGAGTAATATAATTGAGGAATAATATTAATAGAGGATTTCGGTCACCATATTGTATTAAAATGTTAAATGCTGACTTTTCAGTTTCGCAGGAAAATTATGCCATTTTGTTGTATTAGATTATGGCTATGTGAGTTGGCTAAAGAACCAAAGCCTTTGTCATCAAGTCCCAAACCAATTATCGAAAATTATTCAATATCACCACGCTTAAAATGACGTTAGTAAATCCCCTCACAGTTTAATCAACACACACTCAATACCTAAACTGTCAGGGCTGTCAACAGAGAAACACATAAGGATGACATCAGTGTCTGGGTAGGAGAGAGGCCTCAGTCTGTCGTAGTCCTCTTGTCCGGCTGTATCCCATAATGCCAGCTCCACCTGGGGCAACAAAAAGAAAAGGGGTGAGGAGACAGGAGAGCAAAAAGGAGGACTAAGATGCAACCCCTTCCAGCTTCTCCAACATACCACATCGCAAAGTCACTTGAACTTATTCACAAGACACTGATTATCGTCTTGGAACGCCCCCAATATCCAACCATCCTCCTTTTACCAAAACAAACTTGCAGTCAATTAACAAAACTATATGGACCCCTATACATCTAAAGCTAATTTAAGTTTTTTTCATACAAACAAACAACCATTCAATTGACAAATGCTTTGTTACCTGTTTCCCGTCCACCTCAATGTCGGCCACATAGTTCTCAAACACGGTGGGGACGTAGACCTCTGGGAACTGGTCCTTACTGAAGACAATGAGCAGACAGGTCTTCCCGCAGGCTCCATCCCCTACGATCACCAACTTCTTCCGGATGGCTGCCATCTGAACGCAATAAACCCAAATTAACGGTTTAAGTTGAGCCATAAACAACGTACTGGTGCTGCTGTGACATTAGTTGCATGGCTTGGTTTTCATTTGGAACAACCAAGCAGACAGTTGTATGTGCGGGGTAAGAAAGTATCAGGTTGGTATTGTGTTGACTTCCTAGCGATCCTGGGGGTGGACAAGATGTAATGCTGCGACACTGAGTTTTGGAGCAGGCGGAACATCTGGACACGGAGATGGACTACTGTAAACACAACTCTCCGAACTGGCTGCTGGAAGTTTTAACACGGGACACTCCGGGCTGGGTTCTGGTTCTGGTAGTTACAACACGGAACGCTCCCGAGCTAGGTTCTGGTTCTGGCTGTTGTATCACGGAACAATCCGAGCTGGGTTCTGGTTCTGGCTGTTACAACACAGAACACTCCAAGCTGGGTTCTGGTTGGAGATGTTTTAGGACGGAACACGGCGCTAGGTTCTGGTTCTGGCTATTTTAACACGGAACAATCCGAGCTGGGTTCTGGTTCTGGCCCGGGCCTGTCAAACCAGCTAGCTTTAGCTAGCAACTAAGCTAATCAATGTTTTGGGTTGTTTTTATGACGAGTAACTGATTTATGGTTCTTTAAAGGCTACTGAAGACAATTGTACAATCATTTAGTCCATCCGTATTTCATAAAGGAATCGACGTTAGTTTTAAAGCACTAAACTTTTGCGACCAAGTATGTAATATTACCGTTTGAAGTTGCTGTGTCCGCCTTTCTCCTCTTCCTGACCGACGAGAAGCTCCGCCCACTGCATACTACGCATGCGCGCCGCAGTCAGTTTAACTCCAAGCAGAGAGCAGACAAATTGTAAAATGGAACTTTATTTTTCGGTCAGTGGTATGATACAGTGTTATCAGTGGCTGTCATCTAAATGTCACATTATGTCGTATTTTGTCATGGAACAGTGAAGTATAAAATATATATATATTTAAAAAAAAAGGTAATCACAATGTATTCATCAGTCAAGCAAAAACTGTATTTGAGTCCTTAAAAGAACAAGACAACCAAATAACATTTCGGGATATGATATAACTAACCGTCATATTTGACTATGAGTTGCAATGGCATGCATTTGGATTATATGTTTAAAGCTCTTTTTTTTTACTACTACCTAAACCTGATTTGAATCATAAAGTATTACCATGGTTAATCCTCTAACTTCCATATAGTCCAGGTGTTGCGTCTGCATGATTAAGTCCATTGATATCTAGCCAACTTAAATAAATCATGGCAACAAACTGGGAGAGTGTTTCTATTCATAGAATCGTGTCCCTTGAGGGAAGAGGTGGCCAGTACAGCTCAACATATTCTTTAAGCAACGGGAGCAGCTCTTTCACATCCCCCAGAATGCCCTCTTCCATCCCAGGTACCCTCATTATTTCCCTTAACTAACAAGAAAACAGAACACGTCACTTGTGAGAAGACAGAGTCAGGGGGTGCCAGAGCTGCTGAGAAGCTGTGTCTATTGGGTTCGGTCTACGTTGAGGTAAAACGGCCCTGACTGGCAACGCATGATGTCATGTGGTCGTCCAGCCAGCGTGAGGTTTATTTCCTTAAGGTGGAGTTGTTGTTACTGCGCTGGTAGAAGAGGACATAGGCTTGGTTTGTCTGGAGCTGGTTCTCTGAGACTGGAGTCACACTGCCAGGGGTGGGCGAGAGAGAGAGAGAGAGAGACGTGGCGTCGCAGTGGGAGAGCGAGTGGAGGGAGGGAATGTGAAAAGCTTGAGGTAGAAGGTAACCATCATAACAGAGTAACAGACTGTAGTTCACATTAAATATCATACATGATCACTACCATTACTATTATGAGTAATTCTATATAATGAGTAATTCTTCTTCTTATTATTATTAGCTTTTGTATTCAGTATTGTAGACCATGTAGACAATTTGTAGTCAGTAAAAACAACACCCCTGAAAAGCTGTGTCCCCAGGAGTTTGTCTCACCTGGAGTCATTGTAGAAGCACCATCCACTGTCCTCCCGACAACAGGCCGTGTAGTGGCCCATGTTCACTGTCCCAGAGTGGTTACACACCGCGTACAGGTCATACAACACGGGGCCTGGGTGGGGACACGGGACGGTCTCATCAACGTGCACCACGCAGCACCGCGGCAGGACAGACATTGCAAAAGGGACAGCGGTGGTGGAGCGGGATGGGAATGGATACAGAGAAAGGGTTTTGTTACCGCAGTCCACCGGTCCGTAGGGTCCCAGGTCCAGGTCCAGCAGGGGGAATGACACACACACAGTGCTTTTACTGATGGACCAGCGGGACATGGTGAAGCGGTTCAAGTCTGACGCGGCTCATTAAGGTCTGGTCGTGTTTCACAACGGACACCCCATCACTATCGACAGCGTCATTAATATCAGCACTTAGACAAATTATCATGTAATCCATATTGTACTGAGGTATTGTCCGTATCATTCAAATTCAGGAGAGAGGAAGGAATGTGATGGTTGTCATGGATACGGATAACGATGACCTGAGGAAACCTCTGTATGGAAAGCCTCTTGGTGCTCTGTGTTCTCCTGGCACAGCGCTCACACAGCTTAGAGACACACACACACGTACACAAAGACACAGTGAAATACACATGTATGAAACATATATGCACACGTACGCACATATATGAACAAAACACATTAAAATGATACACATGACTATGATGGTGCTGATGATGCTTCTGCTGCTGATTATGATGATGATGACGATGATGATGATGATGATAATTATAACAGTAACATACTAACTGGTCGTCTCCCAGGTCTAACACCGTGAACAAACGTGACCTTTCACCCTCACGTGATGATGCTCCGTTTCCGGAGCGCGGCCCCGAGCGCCTCCCCCTTTAACCCCCGCGGACCTACCGGCGCGTTCTCCTTGTCCAGCCTCTCCTCCTGGGAGAAGAGGTCCAGACACTCCCGCAGCGTGACCCCGCCCGCCGTGCTCCTCTTGGGCATGGGCAGCGACAGGTCGCAGAACACGTCGAAGGTGTTGGAGTGGTGGGAGCACACGGAGCAGTGCAGCGAGCTGCGCAGCTGCCCGGAGAACAGGTCTGCAGGACGGCAGAGAGGGGGGGGGAGGAGAGGAGGAGGTCAAAGGGTGACGGGGAGGCTGTGATCAGGGGGAAAGGGGCTACAGGGGGGGGAGCAGCGGTGATGATAGTGGTGATGATGATAACATGGCAATGGTGGCGTTGAGGACTGACCCACTATTTTGCTGTCATCCCTCTCCAAGTGTCTCTTCCACATCAGCGCCGCCTCTTCTGATATTCTGGGAGGCGGGAAAAATGGCGCGGCGTGTTAATAATGCAGGAGCATAAATGTGAGGGGTAATGACTCATCATTAAAACCTGTGATAGTGAATAAACATATAAATATATACCGAAGGCTAACCTGAATTTGGCATATTTTTGTGCCGGCTCCTTGTCCGGCCGCCGTGCACATGCACGGCGGTTGACCTCAGAGTGCAGCCGGTCCAATAAGAACCTCAGGAACTCCTGGGCGTCCTGCTGACTGGAAACATTAAAGGTCACTCAGAGAGAGAGAGAGAGAGAGAGAGAGAGAGAGAGAGAGAGAGAGAGAGAGAGAGAGAGAGAGACAAACACAGACATAAACACAGAGAGAGAGAGACACACACACACACACACAGAAAGAGACAGAGACACAGACACAAACACAGAGAGAGAGAGAGACAGAGACACAAACACAGACATAAACACAGAGAGAGAGAGAGAGGGAAAATGTTGACGATGTCCCTCTAAGAGCAACTTCATGAATGGATGTTTTTTATTTGACCTTTCACAAACATAATGTGTGACGCTAACGCAGAAGAGAACATCTGGACCTCTGCATGAATCGGGGTGTCAACAAACAAAGACTGCTGACCGCGGACCAAATGTCCCTCACCTGTAGCCGCTAAAGTAAGGCACTGTTTCTTTGAAGATGGAGTAAAACTGTCGTGGGTTGACCACCGTGTCCCCCGCGTCCACGTCCCACAGGCCCGCCAGAACCTGGGAGAACGCTGAGAGAGAGGAGACGGTCAGCGTGAGCGGAGCAGAAGGGCGTTCGGAGAACCACGGGAGCACGGGCGTGTCGGTACGGCGGGAGGTGGGCGAGCGGCGTACCTTCCATGAGTTTACCCTCTTCCTTGGAGCTCTTCTCCTGCCTGTACGTCTTGAGGAGGCAGTAGTCCCTCAAGCCCGGCGTGTGAGACAAACACTGGACGATGGCGTTCAGGAAACACTGGCGACCCCCCGGGACAAGGAGAACAGGGAACGTATTTTGTTTACGTTGCGTGCGCTTGAATTAAAAGCCATTGATGCAGGCTGGCAGAATTGCGGAGATGCTTTGGGAACTCACAGTGTTCCCAACATTCCTAAGGCCGACTCTTCCACTTCCCAAGTTCAGCTGTTCTTTCTGAAAGCGTGGCAGGAGAGACGGAGACAGTCAGTGTTGAGCCGTTCGTATCCACTCTGTTCTGCTGTCATTACCGCTCCGCCGGTCAATTAGCGGGGTGGACTCTCCCTTTCGTTTGTACCTGACCCCTTTGCCCGTCACAAAATGTCCACATCAGAAGGTGTGTGTGTGTGTGTGTGTGTGTGTGTGTGTGTGTGTGTGTGTGTGTGTGTGTGTGTGTGTGTGCGTGTGTG
>JAOPUH010000001.1:8663899-8674518 GCA_027123175.1 Urophycis cirrata
CATCATTCCATTTCGCTAAACAATGTTGATGGGTCAGTCACCATAATGACACATTTTTGCATTCTGAAATTGTTTTCCATTTTTAGTATTTCTTCACTAACCCATACAAAGAACCCCAGATCCGATCATGTGTGGTTGACTCTGTTGTTCCGGTCCAATATGAACACAGGGTCTGCTAAATGTTCTAAACGTTTAGAGGCAGCAGTACAAGTCGATGGCTCTCCACTGAGTGCTCTGCCTAAAATGCTAAAACAACAGTGAAAGGCTGCTTTCACATCCCAGCCCTTTTTCCTTAATGATGGGCTGCATAAGGCTTAATACCAGGGGGAGGAACACTGCACCACTGATACAAAAGGGACTTTGTTTTTATAGAATATTTGTGAAGTCTAGTGGTCGGTCAGGGGGCTATTTAAGTCGCTGTCCTTTATGTTCCCTCCTAGTCTGAGCTCCGGGCCACATAGTTCTGCTGTGGGACGAGCTGCTCAGTAAAACACTTCACTCACCCAGGGGAGAGCAAGCATCCAGTCGCCGGGCAACGGCGCCATCTGCCAAGTCCAGCAGGTAGCCAATCAAAACCAGCCAGCATGCTAAATAGTGGTGTCTGTGCAGAAAGAAGGGAAAATCTGAGTTAACAACTTATCTGAAAGTAAAACTGAAAGTATAAATGTTTTGTATCCAAGATGGCCAATATATAATCATCATCAATATATAACAATCATTCAAACTACCACCAATAGCATGACATAATGATGGCTGTTATGAATAGAGCACAAATCTGAAATTAAAGACGCATCCATCTAGAGCGGTGTGCCACGCCTCGACAGAGTGGAAACTTGACCACTCGCTACAAACACTCGCTCACTACAAATACATCACCAAACCCACAACAAAAGATACAGAAATGACTTTGATTTTTGCCAGCTTTAGCCCACACAGCGTGCTCTTGCCAGTTACCCGTTGAGACTGCAGAGGATGGAGGCCATGCCCATCAACATGTTGCCCACTGAGATGGCGTTGGCTGCATTTCGACGGAGAAAGTCCTTGATGGGTAGTCCCCTGGCTTGCTCGCTAAGAAAGAGCTTATTGAGGCGCTGGAAGAAACCTGACACCACACAGCGACGGCCGTTAGCAGGAGCTTGTGTCACGCTGAGGAGCGCCGCTGCCGGCAAAACGTGACAAGCTAGCCTCAAAACGACAGTTTGACGACGAGGCTGTTCTGGGTGGTAGAAATCCCCCAGTGGAGGATAACGTGTGTAGCTAGTGAGTTTACCCCAAAATATCATTTTAATTGACCAAAAAAAAAGAAAAAAAAGAGTAATACACTGAAAGTAAAATACATTTGGCCAATAAAAAAAGAAAATTTTAAGAAAAAAAAATGTTTAGCACAAATACTCAAGTCCAACATTAACTGGGAATTAAGTTTTTAAACGTGTTTAAACATTTTCAACTTGACTTTATTTCAAAATGGATTCTTTCACCTTATAGAAATAAACATCACTTACCAAGACGCATGTTTATTGGATGGACACCAACCTTACGATAGACTAATCCATTTTTTCAGAATGACACTAAAACGTAGGCAAGTGTTACATTCATTCAATCAGGGGCAGTCAGCCGCAATCATGCAACATTTGTGGGCCACCTAACATGTTTAACATGTAGCTTTGCTTACACAAGGCAGCTGATAAACATTGGCAAATGTTAGAGAGAAATATATAACTGCATGCAGAACCTCGACATGCAAACACTGACGGACAGCCGTTCAATACTTTATGACTAGCTAGGTGTCTTTTTATGCAATTTTACGCTTCCAGTCCGTGGACAATTCCAGACAAGTCCTTTGTGCGCCACGGTGGCTGTGAGTTGCACCCACTGTATTCACACATAAAGGGCATCTTAAGAGTGACCGGAACGACAAGCACATGGCTAACTGTTATTACATACAACAGACATTTCTGGTTTTGTGTGTGTATTCTGAAAGGCAAAACAAAAATGTTTTTGCATGCATGCATACATGAGTTAACTAGTGCTTCGAGAGTATATTGTCTAATATAGTGGTCTCAATTTTGGGAGCATGTTTATGAAATGTACTTCATGAATGGATTGTAATTTCAAGGTCAAATTGAGACAGTTTGTTATGGTGTGAACTTCAACCATAAACATGTAACTGATTAACCTGTTGGCTAGGCCATGTTCATCAAACTCAACAAGTTGGAATGACTGTCAGTGTCACTCTAAACCTAAACTAGGCAAAACCTCGGCTGCCACAAAACTGGAATGATTTTAGACTTCATGGCTCCTATCGGGTGGATTCTAGCCTCTTGCATGCATTTTAATTTTTGTAATTGTACTGTCCATAAGAAAAGATGCAGGTAACAAATAATCTGAAACTACTTGAGAACACATATGCTGCAGTAGTAGAGCCTGAAGAAACCAAGCCAAGCTAACTTCTATCTGCGAAAAGGGTGAAAGTCATGTTCCTACTATTATGCTTTTCACCCTGAACTTCCTGTGATTCCAAAGCCAGGCGAGTGCAAGAAACTCTTCATCTGAAAGAAAACAGTGCATGAGACACAGCAAAGAGCCAACAATCTGACACTTGACAACATGCTTTTTGTCATTTTAATAACAACTAGGGCCCAGTCATTGCAGGTCGAATGTCATATATATGCTGCATACAGCCTCTTACTATAGACTACTATAGTACTATAAAGTTTACCAAAATATTATGAATCAATGCCTTGATTCTTCATAGCCTAGACCATATTCTGAAATCTGGAAGTTAAGTTCCATGTTTCCTGTAAAGCTTTATTGGCACACTGTCACCTTAATCAAAGAACCGTTATACACTGCCTTGGCCACTTTGGGGACTGAAGCCAGATACACTGTCATTTTAAACGTGTCTTTATTACTAAAATGCTGCCTAATTGGTGCATTGCATGATGGGAAGAGGGTATTTAATTGGCACTAATACTATCAAAGCAACAACCCAAACAACATTTTGAAGCATGGCTTAAGGGAGAGATTAGCGGTCTGCCTGACAGATCTGCCTCGGATTACAAATAAACAAATAAGGTTGTCCCTAAATAACTTCTTCACCTCAACAAGTACAGTAGGTCTGCTGTGGGTTAATGCACTTCATAACCTAGGCCTTCATTCGTTTTCCGTGTTTGCGTATTTCATGTCTGACCTCGTTTGACCATCAGATTGCCTGAGCTGATGAGATGAGTTTTTTTCTGCCAAGTTTGATGAGAGCCAACTTAGTCTATAATCTATGGTAATAGCCATATACAGTGCATTAAGAAAGTATTCCGACCCCTTCATTTTCGTCACATTTTCTACACTCAACATCCCATGATGACAAAGCAAAAACAGGACTTTAGACATTTTTGCAAATGTATTAAAAACGAAAAACTGAAATGTCACACTGACACAAGTACTCAGACCTTTTACTCAGTACTTAGATGAAGCACCTCTGGCAGCCATTACAGCCTCCAGTCTTCCTAAGGATGATGCGACAAGCTTTGCACACCTGGATTTGGGGAGTTTCGACCCATTCTGAGGTCCTGAGCTCTCTGGACCAGGTTTTCATTACAAATATCTCAGTACTTTGCTCCATCCAGCTTTCCCCTAAACCCTGACCAGTATCCCAGTCCTAGTGGTGATGAGCAGGTGATGAGCAGTACCTTGGTTCCTCCACATAGAATTCTTAGAATTGAGGGAGAACAGTTCAATCTTGTATTCATCAGACCAGAGAATCTTGTTTCTTACGGTCTGAGTAAGGTCCTTTAGGTCCTTTTTTGCAAACTCCAAGCAGGCTTTCTTGTGTCTTTCACTGAGGAGAGGATTCTGTCTATAGACAGGTGTGTGCCTTTCAATTGCAATCAATTGCATTTAGCACATGTGGACTCCAATCAAGATGTATAAATATCTCAAAGATCAAGAGAAATGGAAGGCACCTAATCAAAATGTCATTTTCATAGCAAAGGGTCTGAATACTTACGTCAATGTAATATTTAAGTTTTTTCTTATTAATACACTGGCAAAAAAATCCAAAAATCTGTTTTCGCTTTGTCATTATGGGTATTGAGTGGTGTATTGGTGAGGGGAAAAAAATATTCAAATAATTTTAGCATAAGGCTGCAACATAAAAATGTGAAAAAGGTGACGGGGTCTGAATACTTTCCGAATGCACTGTAGCTCTAAATAGAACTGACAGTATTCACATTGTTTGTACCGCATCGGCTATCGTGGGCCTACAACACCACCTGAACACTGTCCATTCTATAGAGTGCTAAGACTGAGAGGGTAACCAGAGACACACACTGTAGCTGTAACTACATGTGTAGGCCTACACAGTCACCTGGTGTAGGTCTGCGGGGTCTATAGCGCCTAACAAGATGAAATGAGATGCACGTACCGGAGGATGGCGTCAGCAGGAGCATGATGTCTACAGGCGGTTCGTCCACGGCAGCTACAACAGGATTGCACTGTTTTATTTAGGCCTATGTATTTCTATACAGACAATGGGCACATCGCATGAATGCAGAAGTCTGCGGATAAGCCTACAGTTTGGCCTGGCCTACAGTTAGAAATAAAATGCAAGACACACGGATAAGTGTCAGGACAGTTCGGCGGGTCAGTGGAGAACTGCATCCCCTTTGTTAGTTAAACAGTCCAAAAAAAAAACGATCGACCGTCTGCTCGGAGAATATTATGGTGTAGACTGACACTTTAGACCGATGACAACTGGGCTACTTATAGTAATCGATATGTTCAATATATTCACAGAAACCATGGCTACAAGTTAAAGGGAACAAGCAGTAGCCTGCAAAATCAAACTGCGTCACAATTTTTTTTTCTGCAAATAACACGCCGTTATGTCCATAAATGTGTGGACACCTCTAGCAGGCTTATTATATCATTCACCAGGAAATAAGAGCAATTTTAATTACCTGCAAGCACCTCCAAAGATGAAAGAATATTCGTGCAAAATGAAATTATAGAGGCGTCAAATAGTGTCAGCCTAAAATTAAATTTCAATCAATATATACCTATGTACCGTTTGTTTTTCTGTATGTATAATTGACGTTAACACTGCCCGTTTGACACAGAAGCGCAGCACTAGTCCAGACCATCCCCGCTTATCTCTGCGCGTCCTTTTAAAGCCCGTTGATCAACCTGCCAGAATATTCCACAGGATGTGACGCACATTCGCGCTCCTTGGTGGTTGTAATGTACATTACAAGCATAGATATTGTTGGAAAAATAATAATAAAAACACTCTCAGAAGTAGGCTATGTGTGTTCTGCTGCATTGGCATCCCTCAAGATACAGTTGAGAACAGTTGAATGCCTATAAATTGTGATTGCAAGGTCCTGATTTGGTGATTGATTGATATCTAAGATATTGGCATGGAGTCCTGCATGTATGTAAATGTAGGTTATCTTAACTACATCATCCTCATCCTTTTTAACGTATGTTAACACGGTTCAACTTTTCTGCTTGAGCCCAATACTGAAATGCATGTTCACACTAATAGGACTAGAAGCCCCGCAGAACTGTTGGAAACACCCAGAGTATTATTGCAATATTCTGACATCTGGGTATTGATTGGGATTGGTTGAACGAACTATTACTATACTATACTATTCCAGCGCCCTTTGGGTCTCAGCCCAGCGGGCAATCAGCGATGAGTTTCGCAGATAGTTTTGACGTCTTCTTTGGACGTTACTTAAACCATGAGGTATTTGACATTATCATACGACGTTACCTTTTGCAATCTGGTGGATTTGGAGTTAAAATGTATCATATTCTTCTTCTTAGTTTCTTCCAAAAACATGTAGGAAATCACCCTTTCTCTCGCCAACTATAACTCATTAGTCCACTTCATTAGAGCACAATCTGTGACCTTCTTTATCAATGTAGACAGAAACTAAAATTAGGAGGTAGCCTACTTGACAACGTTGGAAATCACTTTCAGCATAGTCATAAAAATTCTGGTAGGAGAAATAGCATCCTTTAAGTCTCTTTTCAGTCGTGTAAATGTTTTATTTGAGGTTGTGTCTTAAAGAAAACAATTGTACTGTATACACTGTGAACAGTTTGCTCCACGTGAGGCCGTTTCTCCAGAACCTCCGTGTTCCGTCCAGCTGAGGTGTGACCCTGGGCTCCAACCTCGTGACCTCTGCAGTGTTAGATGAGGCGTTACCGAGGAACGACGCCGGGACTCTGAAACAAACGAAACACTTTCCTCCGTCTAACAGTGCAGGCGTCCTAAAACAACCAAGATGTGAATACTTTTCAAACAGGATATCCTGTTTGGTTGTTCTGCCCATCTGTATCCATATTTATACAGATGGGCAGAACAACGAGAGGACAACCATGGTTTCAAATTCATTCAGTCATTCATCCATTCAAGGTAAAACGGATCGCATTACCGCCTCCATTCCAGAAGTAAATAAACTTTATTGGTACTAATATTGTTTTAGACATTTAAATTAATCGTGGAATTAATGGTCGTGTTTGAAGCTGCCGCCGTGTTTCTCGTGTGTGACGTGGTGAAGCCGTCTGAAGGGGTTGACAGGACGATTGGGTTATCTGGGGTTATTCGGGGTTATTTAGGGTCATTCAGGACTTCATGACAACTCTCTCCATGCATCCCAAAATGGCGGAGCATCCCAAACAAGTGGCATGACGCATTCTGAGATTACACAAATATAACACAAATGTACACACAGCAACTTAAAACACGATCATTTGTTGAAAACAATTCTTTATTCATTCATCCGCCAAGCAATATAGGTCCTAAAAACAGCAGGACGCTGGACTTTGAGATTGGCGTTGCATCAATACTAACCATGAATTGGGCGTTTTCAGAGCACTTCACAGAGGTCCAAATGAAGGTTCAGATCTATTCGTTGTTTAAAGTGGGTAATAGTTTCACTATGGTGCTCGCTAAACCAAGTGATTACAAGTGAATACATTCCAACTATTTTCACCGAGAAAGATGATAATTACTACATTTCAACAAAATGTGTTAATATCTATTTATAAACACTGCCTTCCGAGCCACTGACCTGCCCACAACTGACTGCTACGTAATAATCTATATAATCTATGAAGGTTAGTCGGCACCCATGCGTCACCTCAGGAGACCCACCACGAGCTACGGCGTTCTGCTGCCTCATCCACTGACCTATAACCAGCTATATTCTGTAGTAGACCAGCCTCACCGCCGTCAATGTCGATTAAAATAACTTCAACTAATCCCAAAACGTACCTGAACCGAAGACGTGTTAATTGTTCTATTTAGATCAAGTCTATTCCATTTTCTTCATGTGCGTGTCGGCTCCAGACTCCCTCCAACCATCACTGGGAGAGAACCACATTCAGCAGCACCGCCCTCCTGGTGCAGCGTGCTGCTCCGTCCGGTGCTCACGCTCACTACTGGTTACTGCCACTAGAGGGCGCCGAAGCTAGTGATCCGGACCATAGACGCCTATAAATTGACGCTGCTTTGACACGTTGCTGTGATACGGCCACGTCACCGCCATATTGGAGAGGTACAAGTACAAGTAACCGGAGCAGCTGCGGTTCACCTAAAAAGCAAGATCACGATGGCATTTCCCAAACAATTTCAATTTGTCGTTTTTATTCGATGGTTAGTGATTGTTGAATAAAAATTCCAAAATATACTAATAAAAAACAACAACACATTTTCACATTAATGTATATACATTCATGTAGAAATGCATGTACATTAATATTAAAATCGCCAAATTAAATCGGTCAAGAAATATAGATGTTAATAGCGCTTTTTATTCAGAAAACCCACAGCTCCCGAGTTTACTTGTATTTCTTAATAGGCCAGTCTTTGCCTCTCCAATATGGCGGCTTTGTTGACGTACGTGTTGGCCACGCTGTAAACTGATTTGCCAGAGCACATAATCCTTTGTCTATTAAATCTACTTTATTGTTGCACTGTATATTTCAGTTTGTGTGGTTATACCTAAATAGTAATCATATATTTAGTTAAATTAACTTCAATAAATAGATTAAGTATTGACCATAACATCATTAGTATAAGAACTGGCTGTGCAAACATGCTCATTGATAATAGTTAATCAAATAGGCTTAATCATCATCATATAACAAATGAATTGAATAAACAAGGGCAGGAATTGAGAAATAAGAAACGACCGTTCAAGAGCAGCACTCAGTGGGTTTCCTTTGCGTTATGCAAAATATATATCAACAATACATGATGCAAAAACATATACTGCATATGCAAAATTAGGTGACACCTGAGAGTCATGAGATGCACTTGTATAACTAGGCACACAACGGACATTGTCTGTGTCAACAACAGTGAGTTCTGCTTTCACACCTGAGAAGAGAAGGGTTGTGGCTGTCCACAATGCAGAGCTCAATCCAACACCCAAAGGATCACTTTCACAAGGGAGGAAAATGTCCTCATTCATCCGGAAAGGGTGACAGGAGAAAAAAAAAGCCAGGAGATAATAATTAGCACATGAATTTTGTTTTTAATTAAGAAACACCAAAAAAAGAAGAAGGGGAAGGGGGTTCTTTAAACACTTGGAAAGAAATGGTCTGTAAGACCATTTCAACTGGGACAACTCCTCCATGACACGGTACTCCCACGCGCCTGGCCTGTCACTCGGACGCCAAACACCAACGAGTCACGAACAATTTCAAAATGGAGGAAGAACTACCAACTGACGTGGTCATTATCGCAAATGTACCCACCAGAAACAGTTAATGTGTAATCGTTTGTTCATTCAAATCATCGCCTTGACGTGGTTACAGATACGGTGGGGCAAGCCAATTTACAGTGCATATATGGACATCCAGTTGTGAATTCATACAGCCGACACCCAAAACAGTCCCAGCAACATTTTTGGAATCTCTGGCCTACATGTAACCTGCCTTAGGGCACATTTTACCCACAAATAATATGGCTCCTTTCTTGTGTGCGACATCATGCTAAGACTGAAGTGAAGCCAGCTTGTGTGTTGTTCACAATAGCTGAAGGCCCCCCCGGAGCAAGATGGCTGCTCAACAGGTGGAGGCTCAACAGACGTTGTGTAAAATGGCGGGAAGCGCACAGGGACTACTGGGTGGAGAAATGTTTTGACAAAGGTGTTTGAGGGGAAACAAAATAAAATGGCGGCGGGGGGCTGTGGGAGGCGAAATACAATAACCAAAAAAAGAACAGTCAGTAAAAAGATATTGCTTCAAAAAGTGGTATCAAGCCAAGCAAATAAAAAGATAGAAAGGAGGAAAAAAATAGAAATAATAATGAAATAAACAATAAATTATGAAGCATCTGTGAGTAAAAGGATAGTGCTATTTTCTTTGAATATGAAAAATCTTTAAGCGTACAAAAAAAGTGACAGGGTCTTTGAAGCCCGAGGTGAACATGCGGTGATGAATGTTTATTTATATGATCAACTAGGGGCGAGTGAGCATGGCATTCTGTGGGGAGAGGGAGGTCACATATGCAGTCAGACACACACACACACACGTACACACACACATACACACACACGCACTCGCGCACACACACACGCACACACACACACACACACACACAGTCTGCCTCAACGGTCTGCTGAAGACATTGCTGAATGGCTACATGCTGGTTCTAGCAATAGCTGGTCCTACTGCAACTACAAACATTAAGGTCAACGTTATGTAACAAGTTGTGACATTTTTGCTTTTGACTTTTTCCGTTTCGACATCGGTAACAATGACAGATCGCCGCGGACGCACACACAAATGTCATTCATGGATAAACTCACAGAGACAAACATTCACACATTCTAGAATGTATAGATACAAATGGGTTCTCTACTCCATCAGGGACCAACATGAAGAAGTCAGACATCACATCACTGTTACCGTTTGTATACTCCCACAGCTGAACCCACCGTGGCTGGCACAGTGGACACTGAAACTTTTACACCCCAAAACAAACAACGGCCGTGTGGTTGTGGGAGTGTGTAGCACCAAAGTCTCCCCATTGCTTTCCTGACGGGAAGAGCGAGACCGAACGCGAGACCATCGGTACAGGTGAGGTCCGGTGGGCCGCCCGGGGGGTCTGTGGAAGACCGTAGGAGTGCTCGCCACTCAATGTACGGCGTCACCTAGAAAAAGCCTCGAGATCCTAAAAGGTCTTAAGATCTCAGACCTCACTTAGACCTTCTAAAGAAAACAGAGAAAGACAGAAACCTGGACACTCAGCTGTTAGAAATATTCTCCAGGACATAAGAAGAGCGATTGTGGTTAGTGTGCATGTTCCCCCCCCCCACCCCCACCCCACCACAAATATATAATATATATTCATATGCATATAAATAAAAAAAAATTCAGTGCTGCAAAAACATCTCCACCTCCATAGGATCTGACCCTTCGCTGAGGACCTAATGCACTTTGACCCTCGACTCCGCGGGTCTCAAGCTTCTACTGGGAACATGGCAACTGTTCTGGTTCTGAACGGTTCTGGTTCTCCTGTGTTAATAGTCCTTCACCGGGAGTACGACACCGAGGAAGGGAAGACTTGTTAATACGAACAAAATGTTATCTTTTTTTTTTTG
>JAOPUH010000001.1:8785829-8796537 GCA_027123175.1 Urophycis cirrata
CACACACACACACACACACACACACACACACACACACACACACACACACACACACACACACACACACACACATTCAACAGTTGACTACACAATTGGCATGTTTCTTGTGCATGATGGTACTTTACTGAAGAATGTACAAATGTAGTCGAATGATATGTTTTTTTGTGGCAAGGACTTTTAATCGTGGATAAAAGTAGGGAGGGAGAGGATTGGCAGAATCGTTTTTTTCTCGTTCAGAAAAATCGTTCAGAAAAAGTGTGGAGATTGTTGGAATCACTATTCAATGTCGAATATTACCACCAACAATCAAGCAAAAATGTTTTACATTTGTATAAATCTCCATTAAAATATAACCCTAAAGTTGGCAAGAACAACACAACATTGTAGTATATTATTCCCAGCAAAAAAATGAAGATAAACATTCAGGAACCAAAACATAATCAAGCCAACGCAACATCAATGTTATTTCAGGCCAACAGATTCAGTCAGAAATAATAATCAAAACACAGCCAAATCAACCACTAAGACACAACTTTATTATTACTTTACAGTCGAAAGTAAAGTAGGCCTAAGGGCATGAGTTCGCTATACCTGTCTTAGAATAACACATTCCCAGTAGCCTTCCCAGACAGACTTCAGGTTTTATTAGGAGTTAGTTTGAATATTGATGATCCAGTTGATCCAGTCGGCGTAGTTCCTGACTCTGGTATAGACGCCTGGGAAGTACGGATTGGCACAGCTGATACCCCATGAGACAATTCCCTCAAAGTATTCATCGCAGACCAGCGGGCCCCCAGAGTCACCCTGTGGAACAAGACAGAACCAAAGACCAGCCCGTCAACCTTTGTGATGCACTCAATGGTCGAACTGTGGATCTCAGGATATTATCAGGATATGAACTGCATTGTCTAAGTTTTTCATTTCAAAAGGCAGTCAGGTATGAAGAGGTGAAGAAGAGGTGTAGAATTGGACCGCCATATGATGTTTCCCCCTGCTGGTGGAAATGACAACTGCACCAAAACGAGCACAGGTGCAATAATAAATCTATTCCACTGACCGGCACAGCCCACCGCTGTGCATCGCCATTCACGTCAGTGGCTCACCCCCCACCCCACCCTCGGCTCCCACCACAGACGCGTAGGTCCTCTGTCTACAGCAGCGTTGGTCACCTGGCACGAGTCCTTGCCCCCGAAGCGAGAGCCAGCGCAGATCATGTTGTCGGTGATGCGGCCCCAGTAGTAGTAGTTGCAATAGTTGATGATCTTCACGTCCACGGCGCGCAGCACGGGGGACAGGTAGGAGCTGTAGATCTGGGTCACCCCCCAGCCGCTGACCGTGCACGACGGTAGGCCCCAGCCGGTTAGCTGGGGACCATCCCGAATCCTGGCGGGCTGCACGTTGGCGTTGAGCTGCGCCGGCCTACTCAGCTGCCACGCACGAGGAGGGAAGATGACACATACAGTGTGCAACAACAACAAAAACTTATTGGAGAACAAGCGTTTTTGTAGTGTGTCTGAGTTGTACTTTTGCATTTTTAAATTGATCGGATTATTATTTGAGGGGAACCTCACCTTGATGAGCATGATGTCATTGTTGAATGATCTGAAGTTGTAGTTGTGGACGAATATCTTGGAGACGTTGAATACCTGCTCGAAACCCTCTTCCTCTAACAAGTTGTGTTCACTCAGCACCACCGTCATCAGCATACTCCTGTCGAGCAATTAGAATTCAGTCACACAATATCACAGCGACAGGTTGACAAATGTAAATCGATAAAACCCGCTTGAGAATATACGAAACTGATTTATTGTAAGGCAGCACATTACGAAAATAACATCACGATGAAGTGACCTCCTGCATGGCCGAGTGGACCCATGATTAGGCCCTATGTCGCAAAGGAAGGGAGCAAGTTCAGCCGATCAGTCCTTTATAGTCAACAAAAACTGTTATGTTCAGTCTGTTATGACAGTCAATTATTTTGGGCAAGTGACGTTGAATTCGTGGCGAGAGATGAGGCTACGTAGGGCTGTCGTTTCATGGCAAAGCACGGGAACCCTCGATGAGTGCGGGGCATCGTGCGGTGCAGAGGTGCGGGGCAGAGGTGTGACGAAGTGCGCACCTCTGCAACAACAGATGTTTAACGCACTCATCATCAGATCTGCCGCTTTCTGCTCGGACAGAACCACGTGTGTCCACGATGAACGGATGAACTGAACGATGAAGAGCAGAGAGTCGCTGTCGCCACAGAATTGAAGTGTTTTCAACTTCAACGCTGCGACTCCAGTCGCTCCAAGCACACTTCAGTCCGATTTTGTGGACGCAGGAAATAGTAAGTCGGAAAATCGTATAGTTTATAAATGGATAAATTGTGAAATATAGACTGCTGAAAGAAAGGATATCATCGTTACAATGTATCTAAACTGGATACTAGTTGCACTGCCGTTAAACGAGTAGCCTGTATTAACGGAGGTGGTATTTTATCATATCATTTTTAAAAAGCATAAACAATGCTTTTTGTGTTGTATTTCTGTCAATAAAAAGGCTGCCAGCCCATGGATCCTTCGCCTGGTTCTATTCAGTGTCAGTACTCACGGTCTCCAGCAGTGGGCAGCAGACACCACCCACTGTCGATCGACCAGCGTCCCTCCGCAGTAGTGCTGCCTGGTCTCATATTGCAGGGAGGCTTGATATTTAATGGAATAAGGCTGAACCTCCTGACCCCCGATAATCCTCGCTGAATATGCATCTGCACACAGTAGGGTTAGAAATCAAAATGTGTCAGACATTTTGGAAATTATATCCAGAACTCCTCATCATAAATTAATATTTCATATGTTGTGTGATTGATGTGTGAATGTCATTGTCGTTGTCAGCCTGGTGCCTGATCTGACCAGGTCCTTTATAAAGCATACCATATTGGATATGCCTACAAAATAATGTATATGATTAACGAAATATAATTGCTTTAATGTTACACAATCTACTGTAAACATTGAACTATAATGGGTTGACAATAAAATTCCATCAAAGTATGATGAAAAAAATAAAAAAATAAAAATATTTAAGTATACAATACAATTCAATCAAAGTATGATGAAAAAATATCTATATGCATATATAGATATATATATAGTCTGTTATGCATATTGTTCTAAACATAAAGAGCATAGGTAGGTATGTATCTATTCAGTCCAACTCAATCAATTCTAAAGAGTGCTCAGTGTGTTCTGAGAGTGGCGCATGGCTGAGTGGAGAGAGAACCCGACCTGCTACTACCAGAGACAACAGGAGCAGCGAGGTCCATCTGCCTGCATCTTTCATCTTAACGTGACCTGTAAAAAAGCACTTCAGTGATGAGTGGGAGACAGGCGATCATGTAAACACCAGTCCCTCACCCTCAGACTCTTGACTTGAGCTCTAGTCATCCTTGCCAACGGCTATAAAGCGACATGCAAAAACAGAATCCACAGAATCCACAGCAACTTATAGCTTAATTGTCAAAATGTGCTCAACGCAGTCGACGTATGTTGAAAAGGGTGCACTTACCTGGAAACCTAAATGAACAACATCAATCTTCAGAACTTCTGCAACTGGTTTGAGTGAAACACCTCATTCTTTATATAATGTAACTGTATCCCTGTCCAAATCTCTTTTTTTTGTCCAACTATCTCTTGGTCTTAAAATGCAAGTGGGCCATCCCACATCACATTACACTAAAGCTGACCTAGTAGAGGACAAAGATGTGGTCTGCTTCTCCATTGTGCTCCCCTCACACACCATGGGATATATTGTTATGAAAAATATGCTTGGAAACTTGAAATCCAACACCAGCAGCAGAGTGACAATCCAAAGAAGATGGACACAGCTTGATGGGTTAAATCAGTTTGGGCCAGAGCGTTGTGGATAAATCATTGCAGGGTAAACAAAGTGATAGCAAGTGTCTCATTGCTTGTGTGACACGGCGAGTCTGCGTTACAATTTTGTGATTTATGCAAACATTTGGGCGCTGGCGGCATTGCGTATAATTTCTCTGCTATTATTAAATGGAACTACGACTGAAAATAATATATTATAAACCTTTGAACGATCATTATTATTGCTACATGACTGACTGGAAATATTGAAATAAAATGATTATTGGGTTCATGGTACAACAAACAAAAATAGTGTATAATTTTGTATAATAGTATAATATGTATTATAGCCTCTACATGTTTAGTTTAAGGTTCAGTTTGAGCTCATCCAGCCAGCCTTTGACATCTACAAATACATTTTGAGTGTGCAACATTTCAACCGTTCCTGCAGTTCCATTCAGGTCATTTGGTGTCCTGTTTGTTGTTTGAACGAACAAAAAACAACAGTCGGAGTCACATTACCTGTTGTTTTGTTTTCCTGTCCAAAAAATGGGACAAATAAGACAACTCCTCTCCACTATTCTGTACATAAACCCAAACCGCCATGAGCTCCCACTCCACCACTCTGACATGGCGTGGGATCTCCCTTCATCATTTCATTCTTTACGTGAACAATTTAACATTTTCCACTTTTCCACCGCTCCATTTGGTCCTCATTTCGCTAAATGCATAAAACATTGCATTGTGTGACACTTAACTGTCACGTAAGGTCAGACATCACTCGGGTCATTAGATTTAACCGTTTGTTGCATGAAATCGTAATGTGCTTTAGCTTGGCGGTGGGGGGGGACGGTTTAAAAAGCGTGACACGCTGACAGATGTCAGATCCGGCAGGCCGACATCCCACAGCAGCGAGCGGTGGGTGATTCCACCGCAGGGTCCATCAGATATCTCTCCACCCCGCGGTGTAGGTGATCCCACCGCGGGGTACATCAGATATCTCTCCACCCCGCGGTGTAGGTTACCTTCAACACACAGAGGCATCAAAGCGGGCGGGGGCTGGAGTGGTGGCGGTGGGGAGGGGGATCCATCTTGGGGACACTTAACCTCACAGAGAGTGTGTGCGTTTTGATGTTTGCTGCGTTAGCGGTCAGCTGCCTGGTGCCACATGACAGAGAGAGAGACCCGGCAGAACCAGCATCACCGGCCGGGCTTCTCGGGCCCTTTATGGCACCGTGTGAAAGGTGCGATTTGTTTCCTCCTTGTTGTGGTTCATCATGATGAATGTTGTCACTAATTGGTAATTGCAACCCAAGGTTTTTTTCCTTTATTTGGATTATTTATTGTATCGGTAATAACACGCTAAAAGCCTGTTATTGAGGATTTTAGGAAAATGGACAGCCATGCCTTGTCCTAAATGATTATGAAAGTTATGACATCGCTAACGGGACTATTGGCAGTGCAGCCTTTTTTAAGTTAGCATTTTCGCAGCCTCACACTAAATCGACAAACATCATACATGTTATCCGTGGCACGACTAAACTCGGACCAACACATGTTTTGCCTCGCTGCGTTGACTACCGCACCGCGGTCCCCACAGCGAGGTTCCACGGTGGAACCCTGCGGGGCAAGGTCCCGCGGTGGAACCCCACGGGGCGAGGTCCCGTGGTGGAACCCTGCAGCGCGAGGTCCTGTGGTGGAACCCTGCAGGGCAAGGTCCGGCGGTGGAACCCTGCGGGCGAGGTCCCGCGGTGGAACCCTGCAGGGCGAGGTCCCACGGTGGAACCCTGCGGGCGAGGTCCCGCGGTGGAACCCTGCAGGGCAAGGTCTCACGGTGGAACCCTGCGGGGCAAGGTCCCGTAGTGGAACCTTGCAGGGCGAGGTCCCACGGTGGAACCCTGCAGGGCGAGGTCCCGCGGTGGAACCCTGCAGGGCGAGGTCCCACGGTGGAACCCTGCAGGGCGAGGCCCTTCAAACAATGGTGAGATGCTAAGAAAGCCTCCCAAGAAAATTCCCAGTTTCCCCCCTAGTGGACAACAAGATAAACGAAAGGTGAACCTATCAATTGAAATGCTTGAAACTTATTCTGGTGACTTTCTTACTGTATTAGCAGCAATTAAATGTTTCACTTAATTATGACAAATGTACTCTTTGTTAGTCGCTTTGAATAAAAGCGTCTGCTAAATGCCCTTAATGTAAATGTAAATGTAAATGAATGAAAACTGAACTTCTTATTCATTTTTATGCAACTTGACATGTTGAAATATGTTGTAATGGTGCATATCTCTAAAGAACATAGGCGTTTGAAGGGACACAATGTTAAAGGCAGAAAAGGTTGACGAGACAGAGAATGTTGTATTTATTTCATGGTTTTCCAGGTGGTGATGTGCAGTAGCCTGCCGATCCGTGCAGTCACGGGACAAGAGAGGGACTTGGTTTGGTTTACTCTGAGCAGGTACATTAGCAATGGAATCATTCAAGCTATCATGTAAGTATTCGTGTATGTACGCCTGTAACCATGGAAGTGGAAGAAGTACGGCATCTCAATCTCAGAGTGCTCATCAATGGTGTTTTAAAATGTGCACATCCCGGGCCTGGATTTCCCTGGACCCGCCCAACGTGTGTGACTGTATGTATGACTCAGCCCCATGCATGTTGGATAAGAACTGAGACCCTCACGCTCCTCCTGTTGGCTGTCTGGTCCTAGATGTATTGCTGTTAGAAGTTGAAGGTACATAATGTAACAAATGCACTGTGCTAAATTGTAGAGTAACTATGATTAGTCATCATGGAACAAGGACGCATGCAGAGTCTAAATACTGGCTGCTCAGACAACAATGCTAGTTAGAGGTTAGCTAAAGTAGCTAGCTAAAGTTAGAAGGTTGTTTTTTTTTTTGTTTTGGCCTGTGTGTTATGATCAACCATTTTCTGAGTGCCCCGGGATGCCAGATATGAAACAAAGTGGCTCACAAATGCAGCGTTCCGCAGCCATCGAGGCAAGCAGACGACCGGGATCAAGTGAGATTGCGCTGGATTCCGCACAACCGAAAAAGTCCTTGTTCTCTTTCAGAAACCCCCACGACCAGGCCGGGCTGCGCTGAAACACTGGGGGAAGCACGGGAGTTGCATTTCAGCGATGGAGACAAACTCAGAGCCCAGAAAGAGAGCCCAAAACACAGGTTACAATGGCAGCGATATGATTTGCTAACACTAAATAAATGGGCAACGTGTCTGTGAGCCGATCGATTTACAGCGAAGGACTCGTGGTCGTTTGTCATTGTCAAAACACAACACAACAATCGGCAACAATCTGGAAATCTAACGTTAATCTCGGCCCTTCGTGCGCTCATGTTCCTCTGATGGCGTCATCCTGGCCGCCCACGTGAACGTCAGGTCTGGGGAGGGCGGTGCTGGCGCTGACAACTCAAAAACGCAACATGGGGAATTCGGACTGCGGTACCAACTTCAAGTGCTCGACGCGAAGGTAACATGTGGTACCTTTAAATCTAGCGTAGGCGAATCTGAGCAGCCAGCCACAGGAGGCTAGATTTGATAAAAGTATCGAACTGACAAAAAAAATCCCAAGCCTCCCTCAAGGCCTCCCTGGGAAGCCCCTCCCCCAAAAAAAACGACTAGCTAGTTGGCGTTAGCAGTAGGGAACGTGAAGCGACATCGTCATCTTGTGAGGCCAAAACCGACAGTGGACGCGACCGTGAGGCATGCTGCGTTCACCATGGCGCTCAGCACACCGTGACACGATGACAGAGGGCGCGCAGATAGACGGGCAGGTGGGAAGACAGACAGGTATGACCTCCGAGGATTTTATTGTAGCCGACGGAAGTGATGGGATAGGCTTTTTACAGCCCGTCAAATCGTTTATAATCTTAAGGCTTATTACAACACCCCAAACATGTTCTCCTTATCTCTTGGACGTAATATCGTACAACCAATTTCAGTAATTATTATAAAATGTGATGAACCATACCTTGCGTTGTTTGAACGCCTAGCTGCCGGAATAGAATAAACGTGTAATTTCAGAACAGAAATGTTTTTATAATTTGGTAGACTGCGGCTCTCCCATGTTCATCATGAACTGAAACTCTCATTACCATTGGCTGTACAGCAATGCGTTTTAATATGTAATTCATTTCATAATGCTGCAATGCTTTGGTATTTGGCCTGGATGACCACATCATTTCCTTTATTCAACAACACTTTTGAACATTTGCCCTAGTAGTTCAACATATAATTATAGTGCTATAGTGCTTATAGTGCTCTGTGCATTTCCTTTGACTGACGTTATTTTCTCTTATTTTCTCTCGTGTTAACGATGTCTGCTGTAGAGACACAGAACCCCACAATCACAAAACAAGAGCAGGGGAAGGGTCCTTTGGAAAGGGGAATCTATCACTAATCAAGCTGCAGGCCGGACCCCCGGGTAAATGTGTTGAGAGTCAAGAGTTCAAGGAGAGCAGGGCACGGCAATATCCACAGACACCCTACACCTACTGACTCGCTCCATTGCTGGGAGGAGAGTCTGGGCACCAAAAACATCCACACCCTGTCGTGCCACAGCAAGAACAGCGATGACTCGTGTTGAAAAGAAACGAAAACAAACGAATGTACAATCACTATCATTGCCACATCGCTAACTGTAAATGAATGTACATATTGAATAACATAACGTATACGCGATTTGAGTGGATGGCATTTCTAGCGTAACTGCAGTTACATTCAGGTCATTTGGTGTCCTGATTTTTAGTTGAAAGAAGGAAAAACAACCGTGGGAGTCACATTACGTGTTTTTTTGTGCCTGTCAGGAAAATAGGACAAATAAGACCCAAGTCTCTCCACCATACATATGAAAACCAACGTTATCGCTATGATGGAGTGAAAACCTACGCCTTTAATCCTGCTCGCTTTCTCACAGCATATCTCATGTTACGTGCTTGCACCATTACATTTCAGGTTTTTATCATTTTCTATGATTTTTTTTGTAGGGGAATTAGCAGGATGCTGATAGGCCTTAGTCAGGAGGTTACATAGGCCTACTCTCGATTTCAACTTTATCTCCTTCAGAATCGTTTCCGTAGGAAGCTTACACATTTAGATAATGTTGCAAAAGCGGACAGGAGTTTATTAAGGAGTTTATTAGTCTATTAAACATTATTTTGTATTTCTATGCGTTCTTCTTCTTCCTCTTATCATTATTCTTATTATTTTTATTATTGGTAGAAGTAGGCCTAATAGTGTCATTATCATCATTCTTCTCTTCTTCTCCTTATTATTCTAATACTTCGTTGCTTAAATGTATACCTACATATATAAATATATATACAGAATTAATAAGTTTATTTATTTAAAATATTTATCTTTTATTTATTTTTATTTATCTACCTTCTTCGTCGGTTTGTGAGACAGTGGCTCCCCCAAGCGGTAGCCAGGGGAACTGCGGGACTTGATCAGCCACGTGGGCAGTTCCCAAATCTCTTCACGTTGAAAAAATGGCTTTTGTGATGAGCATTGTCATCAGGATTCAGACTTCAAACTCACCATTCATTATGCATCTCTGTACATAAAAGTCAAATGTCAACCACGCCATGGAAGGTTTGCAATTATTAGTATATTTATAGAGCTTCTTTGTGCATTTCCTTTGACTAACATGGTTTGTATTTATGTTATTATGTCCTCATATTGTCGTACCTTTCTATCCCAATTCATTTATTAAATAATAAAATAATTAAATAATTAAATAATCAATTTTGCTATATGAAAACGTTTTTTTTTATTGCACTTTATCCTCTATCTTTATTTTTGTAGTATTTTGAAAAGCAATATGCACATTAAATGTAGTATGTATTATTATTATTCATTATGAGATATTTTATCATAGAGTTTAGCCTGGCCAGGGGGAGAGCAGGGGAATAGCCCTTTAAGAAAACCGGGAATACAGTATAGGGAAACCTTATTTTATTCATCAGGCTGTAATGTGGAGCCGAGCCACAGGTCAACCAACGTGTTGCAAGTCAAGGAGGGACAGGCAGGGCACAGCGATACAAACACACAGCGATACAAACACACCGCGATACGAAAACACAGCGATACAAACACACAGCGATACCAACACACTGCGTGACTCTGTTGCTCGGTGGAGAGGTGGAGAGGTGGAGAGGCTGGGTTCAGATCGCCGCCCCGTCGCGCAGCGTCGGTGACTCGTGTGGAACAAAAACCAAGATGGTGCTCGCCGTTACCTCCCAGAGGCGAGCGGCGGGCGCCGGGTATCAGTGGCCACTGCGGGCCGTCGGCCAGCTCTGCGGGTCACAGTCAGGGCCAATAACTGACCTTCAGGTGGCCCTTAGCAACACCCTTATCGTCACCCTCCTAATTCCCCACCCAGACCATTGTGGCTCAGACCAAACCATGCAAGCGGTGGCGGTGGGGGTCTTGACTTTATTTACTGAGATTTATGTACACAGTTGTTGCACAAAAGCTAAAAAACAACAAAAACAAAAAGGGTTCGACCCAAGGTTCACAAACAATGAACTATTATGCACAATACAAAACAAAGTTGACCAAATGCGTTTGTTTATTTGTTATAAAGGGGGTGGGGTGGGGGGTCTGGTGGGTTATGGGTTGCCGTGACGTCCTTCAATTATATATTGTTCCAGGGAGGACACAAGGTGTCCATGGAAACTGAAATAGGAACTATAAGAAACCCGAGAGTGCAGGTGAGATCCGCGTAGCCCTAATGATTACACCGCTGGTAGCGCACAAGGGAAGACTCTCTCTCTCTCTCTCTCTCTCTCTCTCTCTCTCTCTCTCTCTCTCTCTCTCTCTCTCTCTCTCTCTCTCTC
>JAOPUH010000001.1:9142722-9159870 GCA_027123175.1 Urophycis cirrata
TAGGTGCCTTGCTCAAGGGCACTTCAGCCGTTCGCACTGGTCGGGGTTCGAACCAGCCACCCTCCGGTTACAAATCCAAAGCCCTAACCAGTAGGCCGCGGCTGCCCCCTCTCTCTAGGTCTAGGGTTCAGGTTTTGGCACACCTTAGCAGCCTCCAGCATCTCTTGGGTTTCCTCCTGGGAGTGGCTGATGAAGACCTCTCCGATTTGATAAGGCACCAGGAGGGAGTCATCGTCGCACATCATGAGGTCATCACTGGCATCCTGCAGGTTTTGCAGGGATTTCTGAACGGACACACGGACATGTTATGATTTCCATTCATTCTGAGCACTGCATGAACATTTGTACGCCTACTTATGAAAATGTTGTCATTATATAGTGATGACACCGTCAGAGGTCAAATAACTATTTTTGATTACAATGAACATGATCACGTTCTTCACATTGCTCTGTGAAGTACACGGTGACCATGGTGGTAATGGGCCTATTACTGGTTGTATCTCCCACGCTCGGCTGACATAATGAAAGCTTCATGGTTGAACATTTAAAAGGAATGAGTCTGGTAAGAACTAGTTTGGCAGAAATCCCTGCATGATGGTCAACCAACAGCACATTATATTACCGACACCAACCTTTTTCGCCTCTATTTCGTCTTTCAGTTCTGTCATTCGATTTGTGTTTCTTGCAAACTTGTTAATCTTCTGTTGGTCTTCAAACGTCACCTTGACGTCTTCGACTGCCTGTGGATGAGGAAGAATAAGTTTGGAAAAGAGAGAACTGTCATTTTTTCTGTTACTTCTCATTTAGTAGCTACGACATTCACTGTCATCAGCTTACTCCACATGTTTGTTCCTTCTTCTGATCACCAATATGTCCTCAATGTAGATGGACTATGTCCATAATCATCATCATCATTATCATCATGTTGGTGAAGCATGGACCATAGGACCATCCCGTTAGCCGGGGCTGGCTAGCATGGTTGGCTAGCACGGCCGGCTAGCCCCGGCTAATTGGCACGGTTTGCTCCTAGCACGGCTGGCTAGCAATGCAGCCTAGCACGGTTGGCTAGCAGACAATCCGAGGGTGTGGCTAAATATAAAAGCAATGCTCACAAATGTCAGAACGCAACGCACCCCGGCTACCGTGCCCGGGTATCAGAAGGAAACAGAACAACAATCGGCAGCGGAACACTGACCGAGTATTGTGATATGTACTTACTACACATAAAGCACATGCGCGGTATTGTTTACTGTACTTACTACACACGGCTCCATAGTGGTAAATAAGTATTATTATCTGTACTTACTGCACTAGGTTTCATCGTGGCTGCCATGTTGACTTCCTCGACGGTGGAAGCAGCAGCTGGCTAACCCACTGGCAGGTTGAGGTGGTAGCGCCACCGAGTGGACGGAACACGACATAACCTGGCTTGACCGTTTGGAAACAATGTAGACGTGCATTTGTCGGTAAGTGTCATTGTAGCTTAGTGTATGGAAGACAGATGTTAATAAAAGGTTAAAATGTGAAGTTCAGGTCAAATGATCTTAAATGACCTTCTAACTCTCTAGTTTAAAAGGCCCTTGAGATAGCTTCAAGCCAAGTATGGTATTTGTTTGATTTAGCCCACTTTGTCAGTGTCTGGGACCCAGCCACCCCAACTCTGAGCACAATGGTAAACAAAAGGATAACCACTTCATTAATCTGAGCACTCTGTTTTCAGAGTGTTCTGTTGTCAGGCCATGACCCAGTTCCAACTGGATCGAGATCCATTATCGGTCCTGACCAGGGGCGTAGCACCAAATTCTGGGCCCTACATACGAGAAGTCCTGATGAAAAGGCAAAAAGAAACGGATTTACTCAAATATTCCAAAAACAAAAATAGTACAACTCTATCCATAATTTACATTTCAGTTTAAACATAAAACTGACGTTTACTCTGCAGAAAATGCCCACTGACGGGTGAAGAGGGCTGAAGAGGTGACAGGTTGTGAGGAAATGTGGCTTCATATATATTTTTTATTGCAAAACTTCATTCTCAAATCCAGCTGTAAGATCGTTAGGATATGTTCTTGTCAAAGTCTGGCATAATACTTTTATTTATTCTTCTGGCATATCAGCAAACTGCAGAATAGGTGCAAAAGTTTCACATATGCTGGCTGTGGCCTGGAATCTTGAACTCAAAGCACTGATGATGAAGTTCTGGTTTCTGAATGTTTTTGCTGCATTGTCTTCATACATATCTTCATCTTCATCAGGCATACGTTTCCTTTTCCATTTCCGCTTCCCTTCACGTTAAAACTGCGTGGGGATGTCCGTGCTTCGGGCTACCAGCGAGGCCTCAGCTAGAAACGAGTCCCGTTCACCCCACATAGCCTGCATTTCATCCTGTAGTGCTCTAATGTTTGCTGCCTGGATATCCAGGGATGTATTGCCCAACTGAAGAATCAGGTCACGATGTTCGATTGACTGTAGCAGTTTAACCCACACAGTAAGCCAAATCACTGCATCAAAGGTGAGAATAGGTTTGTAAACCTTTTCCCTCCAATTTGGCATCACTTGTCAGATTGCATGTTCTAACAACACATTCCAGTGCAACCAGAATAGAGGACACCTGTAGTGTCCCAGAGACGATGAAGTGAGCATCCAGTTTCTTGCTTGAGGATTGCCCATCGCTCTGGACTGGCACTGAAGAAATTGTAGAGCCGATTTACAAAGCCAAAAACTGCTGCTTCAGTGCTGGACCAAGCTGCATCGACACCCACCGAGCAGAGTGTACGAGCGGCACACGGGGAGTACAGAGCAAATGGATTAGCTGTTAAAATATTGGCTTGCATGCCTGTTACTTTTCCTGACATATTGGCTCCATTGTCGTACGTGTTGCCCTCTACAATCTTCTAATGGTATGCCTCTGGCTTGCAGAACATCACAAATCATCTCAGAAATGTCTCTGCCTGTCATTTTAAAGAAGTCTTTAAATTGGCGGAATCTTTCTGTTATCTTCCCAACTTCTCCATTTTAATATGTGTATCTGAACAGTAAAACATTTTATGGAATAGTAGATGGAAGCTTCCCTTTCTGCCATGATAATATTTAGCACTCGTTCGCCACAAAAATGGACGAATTCCTTAAGTGTGTCAGGACTCAGATAGTGTGTTAATCTTGTTCCTTTTTTATGTTGCCTTATCTTCTCCAAGTGGTCATGTAAAATGTGATCATAACGGGCCAGCAACTCCAATGTGCCAAGAAAATTCCCATTATGGACATCATCTAAGTCGGTAGAATTGCCTTTGAAAGCCAGGTTTCTTGATGAAGGGTCACATCCAAAAGCCTCTCCAGAAGCAGTCCATTCTTTTCTATGTTTCTGAAGGTGACCATCAATTCCACTGGCTGTCAAAAGTGAGTGCTGGAGGTTTTTCCATTTCAAATAGCACTTTTTCATGGGGCCTGTCTCGTGCTCTGGTCATGTTTTGTACATGTTGTGCCATTTAATGTGCACTCATTTATTTCCATCCTTGTTGTTCGGGGCACTTTTGGATGACTTTGACAGCTCATGTGAGGACAGTACCATGGATTGCAATAAAGCGCCTTGGAACTCTCCCTGTGAATAAACCTTCTCTTCTGACTTTCTCACGGCCATTAGCTTACTTGAATGGTCTCCCCTCCATATCTTAGGTGCCAATTTGCTTCTTTTTTTGTGCATCTTTACTTGCTAGTGGACATACTATTATTTATCTGTGTTGCTCAGTTAACATCTCTGGCCACAATCCTTGATCCTCTGGGAAGAGCTATTCTGCTTCACCCTGACTACTTCTCATGTCCTCTCTCCATCCTCCTCTCTATGCTGAATGCAACCTTCATGTTCGCTGCCTTCTCTTTTGTCATCACTTCCATCATCCTCCAGCACATCTTCTCTATCTACAACATCAGGCCCCTCTTCAAGAGCATGAAGGATATAATTAACATTAGCCTACTATCTCAATTATTACCTAATACACTAGAACACCCTGTTGCTACAGTCATTCAAGTCAAAATAGTTTCATTTTGCTTTTGTGTTGAACTAAGCCTCAAGTCTGCATCAGTGGAGGATGAGGGGGTTGTTGCTGATGGTCCACTTTCTGGAATGTGTTTCCAACATTAAGTGTTTCTAGCAGGCAGCTATATGATATAGCCATTGTGTAATGACGTCTGGGGCTAACTAGCCTATGCCATATGTAGCCTAATAACGGGTTAGTTTGCTTGCTTCAAATCAGTAGCCTGCTGTTGCAATATTAACCTGCCGTACACTTTATTTATCCTTGACCTTCATTTGAAAGTGTAGCCTATAGTCTGCTCTTGCTTTGGGTTGTCTCGTTCGTTTTAGTAACGAACAAGACTATCTATCTATCTTCCTTTGAAGATAGATAGATAGATAGATAGATAAGGTCCCAGAAGCTTGCAAATTGGGGAGAAGATTGTCAGAACCTGACTTCCTTCTCCTTTCTCTTCTAAGAGCCAGACTTCAATTTCTTTAACTGTGGCTGTGACATATTGCCGCATCTCCTTCCAGATAAAAAAGACCTTTGCGGTGAAATCAGCTGTGTGGACTGAACCATTTTGAGCTTTTTGCAAGGGGTGTTCACAGAGTAGTCACAGCAGTCTTTACTTTTTTGGAATACAATAATAAACCAATTTATTAAACTAATACGCTAAACTTGCATTTAGATTGATAATCATAATGAAATTGTGTTAAACTATTTCAACAACAAGAACAACAAATAAATAAAAATCTAAACTTCTCTTGGGCCCCCCTCTGTCTTGGGCCCCTCCCAAGGCTTTCCAACTTATGCCCCCAGTCCTTTGGCCCTGGTCCCGACCCATAGCTTATGGAGTTAAGTGATTTAGCCTGCTGAATGTTAATGTTAAGATTTTTCTTACCAAATATGTGATGTGATGGAGAATGAACCCACAGGCCTTTTTCTGCTTATTGTTCCTGTGAGCACTCTACTACTTTTTGAGCACTTATACTACATGCAAGTTATCTGATTTGAGTACCTGTTGTTCTCTATATATTTATGCATGATGTATATACTTGTTTTTCTCTATGTGTGAATATCTGGGTAGAGCCCAAGTGACGGGCCTCACGTTTGACCAACACTCCCCAATTCCATTGTGAAGTGACACGCCACTAACGACGATTGCGTGACGCGGGCCTTGACCCCGTGCCCTGAGCTGTGTGGTTCACGGGAAGATCTGGGGCCTCTGGTTGTCTCAAGGCCTTGGGAACGAGTAGAGAGTCTGTGTTTGTCTGGTAGAATCAATCCCTATCTTAAGTCGTATATCAGTATCTGGGGTGCATTTCTGAGAGAGCTGTGTCAAGGGTATTTGCTCTCTGTTGAACTGTGCCTATTATTTAGTTAACAAGTTAATATTAAAAAATTGATCTTTTGGTTTAATCTATCACCTCGATTGATTTCATTCAGCCCTCACTGTCGTCTCCCGCGTTAGTGCCCCCTGTTTCTTTGCAACAGTGAAAAAAATGGTTTATTTATTCCATCATTGGACTAATAAAACTGATTTGAAGAACAGGATCTCTCACTTTGTAAATATTTTGATAGCACACAGTACCACACCCAAGTTCAAATATTTACAGATTGTATCGACATGGCTGGCTAATGGTTAATAGTAAATGGAATGCATTTATACAGCACTTTTTGGAGCTGTGGCACTTTAAAATTATTGCCCCACATTCACCCATTCATACACGCATTCATACACGCATTCATACACCCACCGCAGTGTCAGCCATGCAATGCCACAGCCATGCTGTTGGGGGCGGGTGTTGTGCTCAGGGACACCTGAGCACAACACTTCTCAGATTTACAAGATGGATGACGTTCAAAGTTATGCAAGACCTGTACTGAAGTTGGTCCCAAAGTTGTCATTTCATTTGATATATATATATATATATATATATATATGATTAGCATTTTAATGACCTAATATCATTGTACATAGTGTATTGCTATGCCAGTTTATTGACAAGGGCTTCAATGTTGCCTTGTTTTCAGAAATGTCAACCTCTGCAGTAAAACAAAGAGGACAGATACCTCTTATGAATAATGCATTATATTGTTCAGATATTATTTTATTATTCACGCACGTTGCCGATGTTACATGCAGAAGCAACATTGAGAAATGTAATATTTGTTTCATAATGATGTGAATGCTAGTTTTTGCCACTGGAGACAGTAGTGTGTGCAAACCTATGGAGGGAATCCATTGGTGTGGTCCAAACAGTTTGACTCTGACCTCTGACCCACGCGATATGTGTATTGTGGCAGTGTTAAACCCCATGATGGGATGACATTTAAATGGGACCGTTTGGGAGTCACTTAGCGCAGTTGATTTCATCACAGAAGTGCTTCCATGTGTCACAGATGTGTTGACACACGCGTCTTTGATCATAAAGTTTGAAAAAACCCGAGGCAACATTCAGGGACCCTTTGCAAAAAAAAGAATTAAACGTAAACACGTCTTACACGTCGTCAAGCGCACATTATAAGTCGTAAATGTTTTGGAATTAGCTATAAGAATAACTGTTCCGCCACATTTCTCCTCTCAGGTATTTGGACGAAAGCCACACTAAGTCAACAAGTGATGGCTCGCCTGAACTGATGGATATCCTTTAGACACATCCTGTTTCTTCCCTACTGCCTGGGTCAACAAACACAGTTACTGTATATATCGTAGCTACCTGGTGTTATCCCATTAGGTACACCCATGATCTCCATCACTCACGCTCTGTGGTGATGGGGGGCGGGGGGGCTTAATGAGAGATCATGAATGAGTGAATCACTGATATTTTGACACAGAAGTGAGTCATCTGCTTGCTTGACTGACTGCAGGGCTCGTCAGGAAGTAAATCCAATTGGCAGAGAAGGTCCCGCCCTAATCTAAGCACACATGGACTTGCCTATATAAATATACAAACTCACATGGGGTGTGCTGAGCTGGTCACTTTGAAAGGCCATCCTTCACCCAGGAGGACGCTGATCTTCTTGCAGAGGGGGAAAGGTCCACATCCCACATTTTTCTCCAGTGGAGGATATAACTTGCTCAGGGTACGAGGGAAGCAAAAGGTAAGTGGTGAATGCATAATGATGTGAATAATGAATGTGAAAAAATTAACATCGAAAGCAAAGGAAACATTTTGCAAAGGTTCATGCGGACGTGTTCCTGTTCTGTTTGCTTCCCCTGAACGCCTATTGAACAGACTGTTTCTATATGTCTCAGCTGGAACAAACATGGGCAACGAAAATTCCAAAACTAGCGGGTCAACAAAGGTAAACCTTTTATTGTTTCTTCATGAGGAATTTAAATCTCCAAAATGTCTTGTGACCGTAAAACCTTGATAATATTATTAACCTTAATTTTTAACAGAGTGGGAAAAATGTGGACATGCATGTGAATGGACAAGTAAATGGTCTCAAAGTCAAAAGCAAGGCAGACCAGAATGGAGGTGAGTCCCTCCCTACGAGGAAATTTAGGGCTGCAAACTATGCTTATTGTACACTTTGTCATTCTGGAGTTCTTCTTATTCAATTTGGTTGTATTATTATCTTTCTTCACACTTTTTGCTGTACATATGTATATACACACATACAAATGGTCACACTTTATTACACACAATTTAATTTTGATATAACTAGACGGGATTACCACCTTTAGCTGAAGTGGTAATGTTATGTAAACACAGTGACTCCCTGTTATATTAGGCATTCTGTCTTCCAAGGCAAATTACAGGCGTGGATATGTACAGAGTGCAGCTGTTTGATCTGTTAATGAACCATAGCCTGTCTCAATTCATCTATAATCATGCACTGGCTTTTCCTCGTTTGTGCAAGAGATTCTATTGATGATGGGCTGTTATGTCACTCCTGCCAGAGCAGACTAACCCATATTTGCTTTGTGGATGTCATATGGTCATTGTGGCTTGTATAAATGTACTGAGCTTAACGTTTTCTGTTATTGTGTCTATATTGATCAGCATCAAGGCAGTGGCAATCCACGTATCAATGTACACAAATCGCCAATGAACGGGATCAAAACCTTTGTTACAACGGAAACATATAAGTTATCAACGTAGCTATATTAGTCATTAACTTAAAGTTATACAATCATGTATATATACATTATACAACGTATATTCATTAGTTCATATATAATTGATATGATCAAATATTATTATGATATTATGAAATATTACAAATGACAAACAAACATGGCTGGTCATAAGTCATCACAATAATCATTTGTGTTTCCCAGCTGCCGGTGAGTGTGCCGATGAGCCGAGCTGCGGGCCGACGACCGCGGCCGCAGGGGCCAACGAGTCGCTGTACGTGGTCGTCGAGACGGACGGCTCCAACTTCGAAGCTCAGGTCAGCGGCGGTACCAACGTCCCGGTGATCCCCACTGGAGAGCAGGTCATCTCCCACACAGATGTCCCGACCGTTCACAAGCAGCCGGCCGATGAGGTCAAAGGGGAGAAGGTCAAGGTGGAAAACGGGGGCCCCGGGGTTTACAAAGAAGCCCCTCCCTGTCCACAGCCTGTAAGTGTCATCTTCATGTTCATTCAACCCCCATCAAATCATTTCCCAGTGATCAATGTGGCTGAGTAAGATTCTTCATTTGAGGGTTTATTTGATCATGAGAACTGACGATGGGTCTTTAGAGTGTTTCATTTTCATTTTTTAAATGTAATCAATGCAATTCAATTCAAATGCATCAATTCATTGTGTTGATCTAATGGCTGCTGAACCGCACCGCAAAAAGCATGAAACTGAAATACCTCGTAATTCAAACAATGAATGTTGATTTCCACGATAAAGGACTCGGGTACACATGACAAAGAAGTCACCACGGACACCAAGACATCGCCCCTGGAACCCGAACCCTGTTACACTGACGTTGCAACGCAGACCGAGACAATACTGACAGAAGACGTCTTGACACAGACTGAAGACGACTTCATGGAGACCGCTGACGCCAAAGAAGCTGCCGCCAAAGAAGAATTTCAGCTTTTCTTTAAAGAACATTTGGAGGTCGTAATGGAAGAAGAATCTGAATTTCTTATTTTTGACGAGCCTGTTTGCAAAGAGTGTGCGATTGAGAAGGGGATGGATACCCAGAGAAGCCCGGCTGTTTTCAGTGAAGTGGTCACGGTGGAGACCGATGAGCTGCAGGAGAAAGAGGGCCATGGAGCGCAGCACGTGGAAGTCTCAGATGAGCTGGACATCAGCGAAAGCAAAACGAATATGATTGTTGACCAGGTGACCAATGACCTCGGGATGAAAAACACTGTACCTGAGCAAGGATATGCCACAAAAAAAAAAATTCTAGAAGAACTGGAAACATATTACAAAGACGGAGATGACCTTTCCAAAGATGCCTCAGCAGACGAAGCTTCCAGAAAGCTTCCAGAAGATACAACCCTCAAAATGGTTGCCGATTGTACTCCAGTTTTGCAAGAGGCTAGTTTGGAGTCCACTGATCACATGCAAGTCAAAATGTCAACAGAGGCCATTGTTCATAAAGTTATGAATACGTACAAAACTGGAAAAAATGAAACTGTTCATGTTGCAGCAAAGAAATCTGAAACAAAGCCAAAATCATCAATAAACACGTTTTCCACAGAAGAAGCTACAGATAGTTCTATGCATGAAAGAGAAGCTGACCTGATCACTCTTGGGGTTGTGATGACAGATAGTAATGGCTCCCTGGAAAATCTGCCAGTTATTCACATGATGGAAAACATTTTACATGGTATTCCAGAACCTACAGCGACTCGAGAAGTTTCTGCGGGAGAAAGCGTGGTTCCTGGATGTCAGCAGGAAATGCCAATCAATTTTCTTGAGGAGGTTATGGATGAGAATGTGAAGATGAAAGTGGATTGGCTCAATCTCTCAACGGGAAATAACCCTGAAGAAATGATGAGCGTGGCAGACATAGATGTGCCATCACAAATATGGGAGGCTGTTGTTCCAGATAATAAAGACCAAGAAATCCAAACTCAGCTGGAATCCTTCCTCAAAGAGCCTTTGACGGAAAGTGTTTCTATGGAGGAAGAGGAGATGGTGCAGCCTGCAATAACTGATGTGTCATTTCTATTGACAGAGCAACAAGAAGACACTCCAGTTTTTCACCACATGTCACATGATATCGAGGCTGTCAACACTGAGAACCAACAACTGAATGCTGAGGTGTCACTGAAGTCTACAATCAATACTCTCATTCAGCACTTTGAACGTTTTGTCACTGCTGAATTGTCAGATGTAGACAACGCAAGGCGTGTTCAAGTTGTGGAAGAGACCCTCAGGAATACATTTGTGATGCCTCTTTTTGGAGAATATGAACATAGTGTCTTTGTCAGGGAGCCTCGACATGGTGATGCCACCTCACCCAAAGGAGAGTCGTTTGCCGAAGAAATGCTAGAAGCAGCTATTGATGCCAAGTCAAATGAACTCATTAATGTCACTGAAAGTTCTGATGAACAATCCAGCACAAATGAAGCCCCTGATGTGTTCTCGGCAGAACTCATTGGGTTCAGTCTTGAAGATCTTGAGAAGGTGCAACAAGAGGATATCAGCCCTAAGGACGTGACCTTGGATGGTGTCAAACAAAGGTTTCATCTAAAAGACGCAGAATACGTGGCAGCTGTAGACATCTCTGAAAAGACTGAGGCAACAGCTGAGATCCCTGCAATACCTGGACAGTCTTTAGAAGACATCGTCTCTATCCTCGAAGAAGAACCAAACCCTGAAGTGGTACATGCCATGATTGACGAAATCGAAAGAATGTCACCGAAGAGATTTTCCACTTTGATGAGCATTTTAAAATTGCCAAAGAAAATCTGCGCTGCTGATTTTATGTCTCCCAGTGATGAGAACACTTTGGAACTGAGTGTCACTCCTGTTGGAGAAGGATCATCAACGCCCAAGGGGTTAGCAGCGTGTGTGGTGAATGACTGTGGCATTGAAGAAATAAACATTTCCGCAGATGCTGCTGAAACCAAACACAGCGTTGGTCCTTTGGGTGACACGGTAATGGAGATGGGAGTGAACATGGAACCACAAGAGGGGGCCCAGGAGGGAATTGGACTCAGCAAAATAGATCCAACATCAGAATCACTGATACATTGGAGTTCTGAGGATGAATGCAGTGAAGGGACATTGGATGATGGGGCCTTATTGCTAGCATGTGAAGAACTAAGCAATACGTACACAGTCAACATTTTGGATAATAATGAGCAAAACTTGCCTGTATTGCTTTTATTGAAGGGGCAGCAGTCACCATGTACATCAGTTGTGGAAGAGTCTGAATGAAATTTGGAAAGTGTTGAAAGTGTCTTTATGATTAGTTCTGTTATGATGAATTGGAAGCTAACGGAAGATGAGACAAAACAAATACTTCATATTATGATCAAGCTATTTATTTAATCCTGTTTTATGTCAGTAATGACATACTTTGTGGAATGTTCAATTTCTAAGACTTTTAACAATAATTTCTGCAGCAGCAGAAAGGACAGATTACTTTAATATAATGTAATGTAATGTAATGTAAAGACGTGTAACAGTTATTCAATAAAATGCAAGAACTGGTGGTTGAAAAGGCTCCTTTTTTGTCTCGACTATTATTTCATGACATTTTAACATCTCTAACTGGATGATACATGAACGCATGCTATCAAAGTCAAAATTGTTAACACAGTTAGAAGAAATGTAATCACACGTCTGGGACAACTTTACAATATGTCAAACGATCCTCGCAATTACAACACAGGAAGGGACCAAATATTTCTGACATTTCTCAGAGCATATCGCCGAGGCATTGTTGAATATCAATGAGTGTGTGTGTGTGGAGGGGGGGAACGGGCATTAATAAAAGAGTGATTGTTGGCAAGGGCCTGAGTAGGCAGAGGCATGGTTGGAATTGTGCTCCCATCTCAATGCTGCGATTAAACGCACTCGCTGCTTGCATATCAGCTCCGCTTCTTATTCTCAAAGGCAAATTCTTTGTGGCATATAGGAGCCAGCCGACATAGCGACCCAGCAAAACTCTGAGGCGTCCAAGGAGCCCAAAAGTGCGTCTCTAGACCTTAAACCGGCGGAAGGACAAACTCATAGCGACGATCAAAAGAGTCGACCAGAGGACAAACAAGAGGAGAGTGACCCAGACCAGAATCCAGTTATGAACTTCTTCAAAACACTGGTAAGTGTGACATAGCAATACCTTCTAACATAAAACCTTGAATGAGTATTCCTCAAAATATGCTTTTAATCCATGATACAATTATATTATATATTATTTAAGGAATATTAGCAGGTGGTAAACTAAGTAAACTAATTGGAAGTGGAAGACGTGATTTTTTATGGCAACTTTATTAAGTTCTTTAAATTGAGTATTGAGGTGAACTCAATCTTATTCGGTCTACGCATTGCATATTAGAGCTAATAAAACATGTATTGCAGTTTTCCTTCTTTCTTGAAATCTTGAGTGCAGTGGCTTCGTATATATTATATCCAGGGGTAAAGTGTCAGGCATATGAAATACCACATGCACATACTGCATATAAAAACACGTCAAGTCTGCACAAAACAAAGTAACAATCAACTTTCTGCAGAAATCCTTCTGCCGCGTTGACACCGCAGGATGAAAGCCTTACAACGGGAGGCCATTGTCTGCCCGGGGTCTTTATCGTGCCTCTCCTTGGAACGCTGCCTGTTTAAAGAGTTAGGATTGCCCTCAGCCCCCTGCTAATCAAGTCTCCCAACATGCGGCACTGTGGCGGCCATTGTTCACGCCATAGTGTGAGCTCACAACAGAGGCCTGTGCTTCTGGAAGTTGAGATGTGTGAAGATAGAGCGAGGGCAGGCCTACGCCATCGCCGCCAGACAATGGCGGCCCCAGTGACAGTGTATGTACTGTGTGTGCTCTGTCCCCGGGGCCTCAGTGCGCGCTGTTGTGTGGCTCAGCGAGGGGCTATCATAGCGCCCTATGTCTGCCCATCTGAAAAAGGCTTCTGTTTGATTTGAGTGTATTCGTTTATGAATTCCAACCCATAGACGTTCATGTTAAATATTGAATATTTATCTCAGGCATATGAAACGATGCCTTGGTATTTTGTGATTTGCTTTTTTTTTTTTTTTTTGCATTTGCATTTGCGTTTGTGTGTACGTGTGTGTGCGTGACATCACTTAACATGAGTGAAGATTATTCTTTTCTTTTCTTGTAATGCAGGTGACTCCTACTAAATCGCAAAAAAAGGAAACAGCTACTCCTGATGTTACAAAAGATCAGGTGACCACAATGCACCGAAATAAAACCTGAATAGCGACGTGCACACAATGCCATCACCACACATATGCCTGTGGCCACACATTTTGGGAAAACATACGAAGAAATGTACACGAACATTTCAATACACTGCACTATAAACTGTGTTCCAGAACTAGTTGCCTTTCTGATCCTACATTTTAAAAGTAGTGTAGTAAGTGACAGATGCTTGCATTTTCTCACCATTTTGAGTTATGGTACGCCAGTCAGTTTATTTTATTTTAGTTTATTTATTTATTTTATTATTAATTAATTTGTCCCATTAACAGCTAACCTTTTTTTGCTGCTGAATAGCCCCTGAAGGAGACTCCGGCCACAGTAACTTCTGCAACTGTGAGCACTCAGTATATTACATTGATTCTGTTGCATCAGGTTGAACAGCTTTCCATTATGGGACTTAACACAAAGACATGCTTTGAGCACTTGGATTACCTCACTTATAATTCGCCTCATAATAAATACATCACTTCACTTTATTTGCCGTTTGCACTTTTTTTTTTTACACAAGAATTGTGCTCAGTTGAGTTTCATTTCTCTGCCGAAATGTTTTTTGGGGGAGGAAAAGGCTTTTCGGTTGGGGGGAAAAAAAAACAATAAAAAGTGACCCTCCATGTGCAACAATGTGATAAAGACGCTGTGTCTCCCCTCCCACGCCTCCGGCGCTGCAGGTCCCACAAGTACCTGAGCCTCCAGCTGCACCCAAAGGAATGTCCATCCCACCCCCCCCTCCCCCAGAGCCGCCTAAAATGGAAATGAAAGGAGAGCCGGCCGCTCGGCCACAGAAGCCCACGGCGAAGGACGGGGCGAAGGCCTCTGCGAAGCAGCCGGACGCCTCCAAGGGCCGGTCGGCTAAGGACACGCTGAGCAGATTTTTCCGTTCAAAGGTAAAGGGTGGAGCGAGGCGAGGGTGGTGTACGTCATCATGAATTGGGATCGATGAATGTCAATGTGTTCTGAAGAGAATTGTGTCCAGATGTGTGTGTGTGTGTTTCCCATGATAACATATTGTGTGATGTGTAACATCTGAGGCGCCTAAACCCAAGAGTGATCAGACAAGTGGAGCCAATGCCCCTGCCAAGACAGCTGCAGTGGTACAGTTGATTCTCATTTAGTCTCCTAACATCCCACTGACTGTGCTACCATCCCCTCAGACGGCGCATCTAACAACATTAAACTCACATGGCTCTCACCCGGACGTGGCAAGAACTGCACAAATGGCTGGTTTTCCAAACAGGAATTAGTTCAGTTCAGTGGAATCGGTTGTGTCCATCAGTCAGTGTCACCGCATTCCATTACTCTATGAATGGACGGAAACGCATATCAATACACCCATTCCTCAATCTCAGGTTTTTTAGGACAAGCTGCATCTGCCACAATGTGCACTTTAAAACTATGACAAAAATGTGACATCCTAACAAAAATGAATGTTTGGCATTAAATCACTTTAGGAAATCCAGGAAGTGTTGCTACCAGTTTTACAAGCGCAGGTAAAAAAGAGAATGTTTTTTTTTCTCCTCAGGAAAACATACAAACAAGTTCAATAGACACTGCATTTCATAGAAATGTCTTCTCTCACAGTGCATTTTCACTGTAACAAACATTTCATTTTGAATACTTTCCGAATGTGTAATGGTAACCATAGCAGAGCATAACAGCCGTGCAATGGAATTAAACCCGGCACATATGTAGAGATACAGAAAACATTCAGTACTCTCACTTCATTATAAAATCAGCTTTGTTCTCCAGGACACGGTCCCAGACGAGCCAGCACCTGTTTTAGACATCAAGGTAAACAGGGGAGGAGTGATCCCTCTCAGAACATATCCTCACCATAGCTCCTCTTTTACCGGTTTACAATATGGACCAAGGCTCTGTAACTCCTGCAGTCTATCGTCAGCATGTCATCAACGTGAACTGGCAACTTTTACATCCAAAGCATTAAACCCCTAAACAAAATGTCTTGCCAGGAAACTGTGGAGTGCTTGCCACAGCCGGTTGTCGAAGTGCAGGTAAATCACATGAGAATAACAACATTTTAGGCACCTTGAGGCTTCTCTTCCTTCTTAGATTGTTGAGTCGTGGCGGAGCTCTGGTTCTCCCTGGAATCCGTTTGGTTCCAGTAGTTTAGTGTTGACATGTGAGGCTCCTTCATCCCATTGCCAACTGGAAGCTTTTCCACCCAAAGCGTGACTCTCAAGAGATATCGTGTCCAGAACCACTCAACACGTTCACTTCTTTCCCCTCCTTGCCTTAATTAATATCACATAAGCCATTTCATTCTATATTAATGAGCATCAGACAGCTATTATGTTTTTTTGTTTTCTTCGTTGCCTTCATCTACATTTCTGCAAATCATTTACTTCCCTGCAGACAGTAGAGGAAGTGGTCCCACAGCCTGTTGTTGTGGAAGTGGAGGTAAACATCTGGAAACATCTGACCTGGCGTCTTCCACAACTCCTGTATTGATTCTTTCGATGCTCTGCATGATGCAATGGGGTCGATCCTGCTTCACACCGGGACCCTTCCTCCTAAAACACCCTCCTCACTTTCTCTCTTCTGTTCGGTGTCGTGGTCCATTCTGACTTCATCTTCATCTTTCCAATCGTGGTGCAGGTGGCAGATGGGCATTAGAGTGGCTGAATCAGCAGAATGTAAATTGTGGCTATCGCTCACGCTCACGTCTCGTCTTGTCTTGTTAACGCACTGAAGAAGGCTGATGCCTCCAAGACCACCACTCTGGAGGCGGACGTGAAGCCAGAAGCTTTGGCCCCCGCACCGGAGGAGAAGAAACCGCCATCCAAGACCGCCTTCTTTTCTCTCTTCAAGCCCAAGGTACTAACGACGACGGCAAGGGCCCTTACATCCATGATTCAATGAGCATTGTAAAATGGAGGTGCATGCGTGATGAGATGCAGAATAACATGAGCATTGTGGTGATTGGAGGTACTGGTAAACCAAATGGCAGCTAGAGTCCAAGCAGCCTCCACCAGTGGAGTTCGACTCCTCAGGAGAACTACCGGAGGGGTAACTATAGTGAGACCATGTTCTGAGAGCCTGAGGGCTCCTCTCTGTTTAACCCGTGATTTAATCAACCGCACACCTGTCGTGTTTCGTTCTGCTTTCCATGTGACGGCCGGACGGGGGGGTTGGTGGGGGTTGCAAACGCATGCTGTCTAAAACCAACCAGTTGTGACTAAAACAAACACTGTCACTATTGCGCTTTGAGGGCGATATAATCTCATCTGCGTTGCTTCCCACCGCGGTGTCGGTGTGTCCTTAACCAGACCTCCCAGATATTTGTGTCTCCCAAGTTTGTCACGCTTATGTCACGTTGCTCCGGTCGCTGCTTAACGCTCCAGTCGGTGAGTCTTTGATTTGGTTTGACGACACATTCAGGCTGCAGAGCCCAAGAAGACTGCAGCGCCCCCTGTTGCCGCGGAAGCAGCCCAAAATACCAAGGCCAAGGAGGAGCCTAAAGCTGCCACCGTAAAGGCAGAGGCTCCCGTAGAACACAAGCCCCCCTCAGAAGCAGCTCAGGGGGGAGACGAATCAGCCAAACCCCCCAAAAAGTTAGAGAAGAGGAACTCCATTAACTTGTTCTTCAAGACCCTGGTACGGAACTTTGCTTTTGTCTTTCAGCTCCAGTGATCAGGAACAAAAGACGTAGCTGAGGATAAACTCAATAAAATGATAGCTAGGCCTACGTGTGTGTGCGTGTGTGTGTGTGTGTGTGTGTGTGTGTGTGTGTGTGTGTGTGTGTGTGTGTGTGTGTGTGTG
>JAOPUH010000001.1:9203589-9215638 GCA_027123175.1 Urophycis cirrata
TCTCTCTCTCTCTCTCTCTCTCTCTCTCTCTCTCTCTCTCTCTCTCTCTCTCTCCCTCTCTCGCTCTCTCTCTCTCATCCAGTGTAGGATGTCAATGAAACCCTCGGTGACGCCCGCAACCCGGTGAGTGAGGGTCCGGCGGTGCCGGTGGTCCGGGCCGCAGCAGTTAGCTGCAGGACTCACGGAGGAGCGATGGTGCTGATGCTGTTGTGATGGATTGGCAAACAAAGGATTTCCTTTAGGTCCACTTGAAATGAGCATTGGGGGGTTTTTCTTAATGAACGTGGCTAACTCTGGTTTGAGGTCAATGTTTTATGATTTCAGGGGGTGGGGACCTGTTTATTTATTGATGCATTTTGGGAACACTTGACAAGATGGTCGCATTAATTAACAATTTTAACGTTAGTTAGCGCAGTAATAAGCCTTAACTAACTAACTAAGCTAATGAACTGCAATATACATGTATGTTTTTAGTTTTTAATCACTGAACTTTTATCCCACTAATGTAATCATTTACTAATGGTGATCATGTCAACTAAGGTATTCACTTAGACATTAATTAATGGGTTAGGGTTAAACCTAACCCATTAAAACTAACCCTAAGTGTTTAGTTCCGCATTAACCAATGTTAATTAATGGTTCATTAAAGTACCGTCATTGTAAGGTGTCACCGTGAATCCTTATATAATTATATATTATCTGACATCATCATCAGCAACAACACAACAACAACAACACAACAACAACAACAACAACATGAACAACAAGTACGCAGCGTAGCGTCATATTGTCGGCCAGAAGGCCTTAATCTGCTCCATCTCTGTGCGGCCACAGAGGAGGGCTTGGCAGTGGCAGAAATGTGCCCACAGCACGGTCTTTTTCTTCCTTATGAAGGCTGTATCCTGTAGCTTTACGTTCTCTGCTGACTGGGCATCTCGTGTCAACCTCAGGAGGCGAGGATCACTTCATTCGTCTCAGACTGACGCCGCTGAAAGTTTCTGGCAAAAAAAATAAAAAAGTTGGGAGTCCATCTTTCAGGGGGTTTTTAAATAGTGCGCAGAGTATAAATAGTGTTATACAAAGATGATCACTGGGACTCTGCGAGACACGCACAGTGGGGATAATGAAATTAATAATGGAGATGGTGTCACGTTACGTCAAGTCAAATGTGTGAATGTAATCCTTTATTAAAGCGACACTGTCAAGAAGGAGGAGGAGGATGACCTACTCAATAACTTAATAACTTTGTCTGTTTGAGGGTCCCAACATCTGAAAACACCCCCTAGGTGTACACCCCCTCCCCCGGGTACCCCAAGAATCCTCCTGGTTTCAGGTACTCCATCAACCCTTCTGATGGTTTCTTTAAGATGAGTGTGAAGTTTCAGTATTCGGTGATTAATAAATTACAAATACACAATTGATATTTGATAAACGACATTGGGTTTCATATTCATGACGCACAATGAATATGCAGCAGCAGGGGCTGCCTTGATTGATCAAATCTATTCATCATGTGCTTTCCATAATTAGCATATCCGAGGCAAGGCTAACGGCAGCGCAGGCCGGTGGGCTTCTCCCGGAGGTACGGCGGCGTGCAGGAGGTACAACGCAACGCTTTTTTGTTTTGTTGTGTGTCTTGGAAGGCGCTCGCATTTACATACGTCTTCGTTCTATGAAAGGTTACTCTGCAGCATCGGGTAGCGCTGAGAACCACTGACGAGACAACGCTGTTTGTGTCCCGGCGGCAGGCCCAGCGCGGCCCCGATCAGCCCGCGGAACACGAAATCCTTCGCAACGTCTGGCGTACGCTTGATTACAGTTTAAAGGGGAAGCGTGATGTTATTTGAGGGCGTCCCTTGGACCTAATGATCTATAGACTCTAGGAAGGACAAATGAACACTCACAAAAAGAAAAGAAACGAGTAAGGATGTTGGTCATTATACTGTAAGTATTTCAAAAAGCCCTTCATTAAGCACATGAGCCAGTCATTACCCCTGGTCTGTGTGATGAACACTTTCACCCCTCCCCCCCCCCATGGCTCACAGGCAGGATGATGCAACACAGCCCATGCTTGTCTACGCCCGGTCGCTTCGAAGCAAACCGAGGCACGTCGCAAATGTTTTGCGCCCATCCGAGCAGACAAATTCCGATGCACATTTGTCCCATTACGCCGTATCAACATCAGCAAGATGCACGCTAGCTGGAGCACGGAGCGCGCTCTCATCATTATTTGATAGCATGTTTAATGACAGATTGACAAAGGGTTCGCAAACGCAAACCGGCGTCCGTTTTTTTGTAAGTCAAAGTTGAGAGCTGCGACTGAGCGGCAAGTGAGCTTATGGGCGTAATTCGATTTTTCAACTCAGCCATTAAAAGCGTGTTGAATAAAAAGGAGTCAGGTTAAAGAGGACGTCCCGAAGATCAGTTCTTGGTCTCTTTGGCGCCATCTATGGCGGACACAGCGCACACACACCAGTGGGATGAAGAGGGTTTTCCGTTCCAGTAGCTCCGCCCACGCACTCCGGCCGACCAACCAATGGAAAAAGGCGTCACTCTGATTGGAATGATTTCGCCACTTACACCCACTTTGTAACGTTCCTAATACTGCAAATGCAAGGGCTTTCATCTGTGAGCCATGGGCTCAATCACGATTCTCCTACCTCATTCGGCGATAGATAGCAACTGAACTGATATTTATTCAGATGAAAATCTTTGGAGCTCTCAGAGATTACCACGTTAAATCTTAATTAACATTATGAAATGATCGAAAAAGTAATTCATTGCGATTTAATTCATAATTAGTTATGACTGAGTGATACTTAAAATGAATTATTATTAAAGGCCATACCTAAGCTGTGACATACATAAATATATTCCTCCACAAAAAAAGCCAATTTTATTTAGAAAATATGACGCAAGGCTTGTACTGAAATATGGAGCTGTGCTCTCTTGCAAGTGAAGTGTTTGCACATATAGCTTGAATATATATATATATATATATATATATATATATATATATCTTAATATTTCATGTGTATTGGTGTGCAGATAGGCATCACTGGGTCTGCATATCAAAACGTCAATCAGATTTGAAAACCTAGGATTATTGTATACGTGCATATCTACGTGTGGGCAAAAGAGCCAGTCTGCAGTGTTTGTGCAGGCGTGTGCGTGTGTGTGTGCGTAATTACACCTCACTGTGGTCTGTAATTAGCCATGACATGTTAGATATACGGTACGATTAGCTGCGTTAATATGCAAACATCCGAAATAAATTAATATTGAGCAGAAGAATAATTATGTGTTTATTTTATTTAATTACCTGAAAAGCATTTGTATATATGTATATATATAGATATTTGTAAAAAAAAAAAAATATATATATATATATAGATAGATAGTTATATATACACACTGTATATATTGGATATTGATGGTAAACTCTACAGATTACATTGCTCATTGGGCTAGTTATGTGTTAATCTCATGTTGTGCTGAGAACCTATACCTCTCCATAAAGACCATTTTAATAGAATAAGTTCAAGACAAATACAACTCCAACTAAACCCTATTTGGAGCATTGTGGTGTTTTCTCCTTCCCTATAACACTTAACATCAATAATTGATAACACACCATTACGTTGGATTTCAATGAGTGAAATAAGGAGTTTTGCAGCATTTCACATTGGGAGCCATTTTAGAAATGATTGCTTTCCTCAAATTAGAATAGGTTTCTAGTCTAAAACACAATGGCTTTACAGAGGAGGGAGAGTTTCGTCTGTAATGAGAGGCACTAAATAATTTATGGCTTTAATCTGCTCACTGAGGTGTGTGGTCTATGACAGTAATTATAAATGCAGGGAGAAATTATAGCTGAATACTTTAACTGCATTAGGAGTCATCTGATGAACAACGTGATTGCCTGCTCATTTCCAACAATAGGGGGCAAGTCGGTGTCACGGTATTCAAATCACCACAGCGCCCGTGTGCCTTTTCCCCTTTACCATCAAATGTCACTTTCCCGTTATAAAATAGAGATTTGATGGGTGGTGGTAATTGCGGACTTGATTGCTTGAAAAGAGATGAATTGCATGAAATGTTTATGAATTTAGGAGGCAATCATTTTTAATAGCGCCGAGATAATATAGCTGGAGGAAATATGTTTAATTGTTATGATACCGCCATGCAGAGACAGAAGCAGCCTTTACAGTAAGGCAGTAAAAGCTGACTAGGAAATATATTGTTCATGTGTAGCTAAACGCCATGGAGAAACTACGCTGCCTTTTCATCTCCAAAATGTAATTCTCAACTCATCAAAGTATGTTGAATGTGACTGAGATTGAAAGATTTTTTGAAAACATAAATGGGTGACCATTATGAGAGGTAATTTTGGTTTCAACTGACTTCCAGAAGAAAACACCTTTTCTTATGGTTTGCTTGCACACACCAGGCCATTGTTCTCCACAATTAATGCCTCAGACTGGGAAGAAAAAAAAGATGGAAAATAAGATGACCACAAGCTGTTATGAAATGTTAACTCTTTATTTGAATAGGTAAAAAAAAGGTGCAGGTATATTTTTTTCTTGCTGTTAATAATTTTATCGCTTGAAATGCACTGTTTTGCCCCTTAAAATATATTTACATGTTAGATATTCCTGTTTCCAAATTACCTTTTTTTTTTTTTTTAAACATTTACAGAATCCAAGTCTAAACTGGTGATTAAACATTTATTAAAGTGCTTTATTTCTTTTACCATTGCAACACAAAATGCTTTACATAGCAATACACTGTACAGTTGTGTGTGTATGTGTGTATCTTATCACATGTCTGTCTACCCTTTCAAACAGCTGCACCTTTATGCAATTTACTGTAGTACTTAGAATACGCTGTAAATCACAATTGATTTATTCGTATTTGTTGAAATACAATTGAAACTTGAAATATTATACAAATAAATAGTAGTCATAGCCAGAGCTATTGCATGCAAACATTAGCAATAATTTTTCTTCAAGCAGTAATACATTTCTTATTACTGGTGATGCATTTGAGCAGGGTGCAAAGGTATCTTTAAGTGTGTCCTTAGTTATTTCTAACCAGTGTGTACTCAGTGAATGAAACGTTATAATAATGCACGCTATACAATCTAATTTAAAAATGACTGGAATAATGGACCCGTGTATGTAAAAAATAAAAAGGAAAAAAGACAAACAGACACAAAACCCCCTCAGAAAAGGGGAGAGTACGTCAACCCCCCCCTACTCCTTTTCCATTTCCACGTACTGTGAGTGGTTATCTGGGGACTTGCTGTGAGTTTTACTCAAATGGAGCTTAACTGCATGGTTGCTTGCAAATGTTCTACAGCAAAGCTTACATCTGAATTTCGAGTCAATATCCTCCTCCATGCCCAGTGGCTCTGTAGGCCTCACGTTAAGAGCCTTCGACAGTTCAGGTTCTTCCATCTTTGTCTGGTGCTCCACGGGCAACTTACACATGTCTTTAATTTGGAAGCCCAGGTGGGACTCCAGGTGAGAAATGAACGCAGGCGGTGACCTGAACTGGGAAGCGCAGTCATTACAGTAAAAAATTGGGTGGCCGGTGTCCATGTTCTTCAGAAATTTAGTGCCGCCGGTTTTCCGTAATTGGTATTTGACATTAGCTAACCAGTGGCTTATGGTGGTCATGGAGAGTCCAGTGAACTTGGAGATGTGCATGCGCTCCTGAGGGCCGAGGTCCGAGAGCAGGTACTTTCCCTCGGAGGTCTGGAAGAGGCTGGAGGCGAACTGGGCCTGCAGGATGAGAAGATGGCGGGGGTTCCAGTTTGACTGTCGGCCTTTACGCTTGTGGACCGAGTACACGTCGGCCGACACATCCTCGAAGCGCCTGACGTCCGTTTCCAGTTTCATGCTCGGAATCCTCGACGGCACAGCGGGCTTGGGGGTGGTGGCCTTAGGGAGGACTTTGACCATGTCAGCAATGTCAGACAGAGCGTATTTATGTGGCACTGGGGTAGAGGCTGGTAGCAGTGGAGAGCCCGCTGGCTTGCTGTGTTTGGATTTCGTTAAGTCTATTGGCTGGTCCTCATTCACAAACAGGAAAGAATTCTCGGGCCTATTTCTAATCGGATTCCCGAGCCTCAGAGCAGACTTCTCATTGTTCCGGTTTATTTCAGCAAAGATGGACTGGGTGCGTGCAGATACTTTAGCTGCTCTTGCATTGTTGGGCTTATTCGCTTTGCCCAGATGATTGTTCAATACGGACTGCAGTGCACTAAGGGGGTTTATGGCAAACGTATCCGGACTTTCACTGAGGAGCTCCGGAGCGGCGCTGTGTCCATTACTGGCAGAGGGACTTGGTGTCTTGCCGGCGTCAAAATCCGGGCTCAACTTTCCTTTGATCACTTCATTCACATCATTCACACAGTCTGCATCGAGCTTTGAAGAGGAAGAGGAGTCATCCTGACAATCGCTGTCATCATTCTCCAGAAGATCAAACTTAATGTTCTGAATTTCTTTACCATCACAAATGTCCACCTTTTCTTTTTTGATATCCACATTTTGAAGCTGTCCCTCTGGAGTTTCGGCTCCCGGAGCCCCGTGGTACACTTTACCCTTTGGGGCGATCGTTCTGAGCTTGTGGTTGAACGACTGCTTCAGCTGAATGGGGGGAGACGCCGAGAGAGGCGTGCTTTTGATGAGCCCGGAGAGCTGGTAGGCGGCGTGGATGCTGGGGTAGGCGCTCCAGCTCGGCGTCCCCGTCTGAGCCTTGTTGATCGCGGACGCCACCGTGTTGGCCAAGGATTTGAGGATGTCTCCTCCTGCGCCCGAGCCCTGCTCCAGATCCTCCTCGCGGAGATAAGGATACTTGAAGGTATCGCCGCCTGCCTTTTGATCCTCGCTCTCCTGCTTGTCCTCCTTCGTTTCGGTTACTTCCACTTTCTCTGACGTGCCTTCGCCCTGGCCTTCCTTCTCCTGCTCCCCGGGGGAGGCCGCTTTCGGGGACATTTTTTCTCCCTCCGTTTCACTGGCCGCAGGCTCGGCTAACACCTGCATCTTCTCTATAGCCAAGGGATCGAGGGCTAGCTGTTTACCCTTCTTGGAGGCCGAGTTTGTGACTTTGATGAAGTGGCCGGTCACCATCATGTGTGTCGTGAGCTGCTGGAGAGTGTCGTGTGAGCTCCCACACTCCATGCACTTCAGAATCTGGGATTTGCACGTCTCAAACTGCCAGGTGTAGCTCGCCCCGTTCTGGTAGCCGTAGCGGTTGTTGTTGGCGTTTGAAACCGCGGTGGCTCTCTGTGCGTCGGTCAAGCCCGCCACACCCGTGGTGGAATCTGGGGAGCAGGGCCTGGCGGATTCAAAGGCCCGTTTCTTTGAGGGTGGCAACAGTTTGGGTGTGAGCACTGGGATGGGCTCTTTTAAAGGCACTTTTTGGTAATGCTTAGTTTTAATCATGTGAACGCTCAAGTCCTGCAGTGAGTCAAAAGAGTGGCTACAGAACATGCACTTCAAAACCTTCTGCGCGTCCTCTTTCCCCTCCATGTCTTGCAGATTGCGTTTCCTAGACTTGGACGACGAGGAAGAGGAGTTGCTCTGTTTGCCGTGGTTGTTGTCCTGGTAATGTCCGCTTTTGTTCATGTGGACCGTGAGCTCCACCAGGGAGTCATAGGCGGCGCTGCAGTCCTTGCACCGGAAGCGGCTGGCCCCCGTGAACACGGACCCGCACGCCTTGTTGCTCTGCCTGTACAAGTGGACGGAGCTGAACAGGTTGGGCTTGGACATGGGCTTCGGAGACAGAGTCTGCTGCAGGGTCTTGGAGAGCGCGTCCTGGTGCCAGTCGAAGTCGGTCTTGGCGCTGCCGTTGGTGCTGTCGCAGTTGGCTTTGCTGGTGTTCTTGCCAACCTTCAGGTCCATCCCGATCCCCGTCCAGTAGGAGTCGGAGAGGAAGTTTGCATAGGCGGCCCTCATTTTCTCCAGGCTGCCGTTCATCTCCTCCTTGTGTTTGGGCGTGCCCCTCTCCTCCTCCTTCTGGCTCTCGCCGAGACAGGCGCCTTTGAAGTCCGTGAGGCGGTCACTGGTGTCGCTGAGGCGCGACTCCAACTCCGTCTCTTGATTGGAGAGGACACTAATGGGGGAGTTCTGGTCGCTGTAACTGTTAGTGCTCTTGTCGTCCGTCTCCTTGTCCTCTGACACTTTGGGGCGGGGCTTCTCCGGACAGTCTTCCTCGGCGGGAGTGTCGCTCGCCTCATCCTCCTTATCGATTGGCTGCTCGAGGGCCGCGTCATCCTCAGGCATGTACACTGGCGTGAACAGAGAGAGAACAAACAGAGAGCGGGTTACACTCAGGTATTGTGAGAGGCAACAAGGACTGAAAACTCAAGACCCGGAGACTCGTTTATATCAGCAAATGAATAAATGATTAAATACAAAATGTTACCAAGTTTGAGACTGCTAAAATGGCAGTGTTGAATAGTGGAATACCAGGCATTTCACAGCAGGTATTTAAGTATTTGTGATTTATTACATATAAAAATGCCATCAAATGCGGGTATTTCAGCGGCAAGTTTAAGTCAAACAGCAGGATCTGTCATGAGGCCTTAATAACGGCTAGTTTAACAGCCCTGCTGCTATCACAATGGGGGCATTAAGAGAGGCAGTTTCACTGAAGCAACGTTCTGACACATGTCAGTAAAGTCTTCCTACATTTGACATTATGTCAAAGTGACTGGGGAGAACTGTTCCCTTCCACTTACATTCAAAACAACCAGCGTCAAACATTTAACATGCCAGCCAAATCAGAAACATCACAACAACATCAAGTGTGTCTCGCGTCGACATTCGGCCCTAAAACGTGGTCAGGAAATGTCTTCCTTAAAGGAGCGATGTGGCCGATGCCCTCAAGAAAAAAAAAAAAAAAAAACTAAAAATGAATGGGACATAACGGCTCCGTTCACTGATGCATTTCATGTGGTTAATATCTCCCTTCTGAAGAGGGCACTCAGTGTGAGGCCGGCCGGCCCCGAGCACTCAGGAGCTCCAGACCGGGAGGGCCACAGAACGCCCTCCGTCTCATCCGCCTCAAAATAAGACTTTTTCGCCCCCTCTTCTTTATTATCAATATTTCACAAGTGCCTCAAGAGGAGCCCGGGAGGTGAGCGGCTGGCCAGCTAATGGACGCAGACGGACATGAGGACTGGGGACTTTTCAAAACAAACACGGAGGAACCGGGGAGGGGGGGAGGGGGGGGTGGGGCCTGGTGAACAGGGGGACTCCACACACGCCCAGGCGTGCCGTGACCTTGATCCACCGCAGGAGAAAAGCTGCTTTGATTGGCCAACAGAGATCAGTGACGGCCCCCAAAACACCCTCCCCCCGCACAGCGGGGGTGTGTGTGTGTGTGTGAGTGTGTGTGAGAGTGTGTGTGTGAGTGTGTGTGTGTGTGTGTGTGTGTGTGTGTGTGAGTGAGTACAGAGGAATGTTTTATTTATACTCTTATATATAGTTTTTTTTCCCAAAGTGATAGAGAGCGCTATTGGCCGTGACAAGCCTTCAGTTGATGCCTTCTCTTTTCAAAGTCTCTCCTGACACTGAAAGATTGGTGAGGTTCGACAACACAGGAGCGGAGCGATGGGCGTTCCTCCCGCTGCCTGGCGATGCTGTGATGCAAATCGCTCATTCCTGCACGGCTCATTATAGGAAGTGACTATTTGTCGCAATACCGCGTGTCAAGGAAAATTTCACCAAAGTACTCGTCAGAATTTGACATTCCCTACCCGGCGAAAAAAAAAAGACGAAGAAGAAAGAAAGAAAGAAAGAAAGAAAGAAAGAAAGAAAGAAAGAAAGAAAGAAAGAAAGAAAGAAAGAAACACATTATCCCAAATTGTTATTTTTTCCAGGGGATGTACAAATTTTTTTTGCCAGCGTCAACATTAATGTAGATGCTGGTCTGTTGGTATTTGAGAAAGGCTGTGAATACAGTGATTAACAACAGTCATTCCTGCTGTTTCATGCCATCCTATCAGATGCCCTGACTAACAGCTAGCCAGAAGCAGCAATTAACCTTTTGGCAGGCATCACTCCTAGATACCCGCGTGTCTCGCTGCTCTCCTCCGAGCATCAGTAAGTGTGCTCTGCCAGCCCTTGGTTTATGCTACTGTACCCCGTGTGTGTCTGTGCCAAACAGGGTTGCTCCTCACAAAGTACAAGATCAAACTCAAGGGCATGGACACTTTTTCTTTTTTTTATCACCCAATAGCTGTCATAAGTTGACTGCATCACAATAAAAAATATATGAATGGAAACACGACATCGCGTTTGACTCCACGCACCCGCGTGCATCCTGAGTGGCTCACACTCACTCTGCACGTGGATTTGTGTTGTCTGTGGAGTAAATAATGGATCGTGGATCTAATCTAATCCAATAGGAGTATTCAAACCATGATGACTAGTCAATGATAACAACAACATGAGTAGCTTCAACGTGGAGAGACAATCACCAAGTGAACACCAACCACGGAAGAAGAAGATGATGAACTGAAACAGCCTCAAAGGTGTTTTTAAAATCACACCACTATCCTTACAAAACTAGAGGCTGCCACGGCAGACTTGAGATTTAGCATGTCATAAACCGCTGTAAAGCCTCCAATCTGTGTCACCACAAATTTATACCTTCAGACAGAAATATGCAAAGGTCAAAGGACCTGAGGTGCAAATCATAAATCCTGAACCCGAAGTGTTTAGAACATTAATCTGTGGGAACACAGTCCTGGCACGGAACCGCCCGGCTTCTCAGAAATGGCCGTTGGTTTGGGAGCCAAGTGTGTTTCCCGTATGTTATGAACCATGCTTACGCCATAAAACACTGTACACCGTATGTTACGCCTCTACGTACTCACAGTGTCCTGTCAAAATACATGTTCGCAGTCAACGTTGACGTGACAAACCGTTCTCTTGTTGGGATTTATCGCCGATCCTTAAAAGGGTGTATTCATTCTCTTGGCTCCCATGCAAACGTGTTATTAGAAACTTTGGTAATGGTGAAGAGAAATCAACATTTATCCCCTCGGAAGGTCAACACTGCACTCATTAATCTGACAAGCCTACGAGGGCGTGCTGCCTGAGGGGGTTAGCTAATGGACAGCTGTGATACCCGGTGAGCGGCCCAGTAACACTATCTTCAAAGGAGATTGGGTAATTCATAGGTGCCAGTGACAGGTCTGCACGTCCGTGCCACTTTCCCCAGTGCACTCGGCTGGTCTCAAGCTACAGTTTTTTGCCGCGCACAAATCAATACCCCCTTTTTACTTCTCATTGATTGCCTGGCGGTGGGACCGACCTAAGCAGGCCTGTTATGACATTTCTAGATTTCCCCCTGTCCTTGGAACAATCAATTACACGCACATGGCAATCAAAACCTCTTTGCAAAATGAACCTGCTCCATGACATTTTCATCTCCTCGGATTTATGCCAAGTACGGCGGGCGGCAGAGAGAGAGAGAGAGAGAGAGAGAGAGAGAGAGAGAGAGAAAGAGAGAGAGAGAGAATAAAGATCTCCCCGGGTGAGAACGCGCGGGTCAGGCGCCGTGCAAGCCGCCTCCCACACTGCCTCCGCCACTCTTCAGAATAATAACTGTATAACAGAACTGCAAACAGCACGCCGTCCCTTCACTGCGGAAATTGTACTGTAGAATATAGAGTGTACATAGAGTGTATATAGAGCGCGTCAAACGTCTCCGTGGCAGGTCAACGCCACCACGAGGTATCAGGATCTCGCCGTCGCCCGATCACTTCAATAACGCAGACCATTGTCTTCCAACGGCGGCGAGAGACGTGGAGGGTTGGAGCTCCGGTCCGGAATGAGACAGCTTCCTGTTCCAGACCCGTGTGCCACATGGCTTAATGTTTGACAGGCTGATTAGGTTGTGTTGCCTCAGTTAAATCATTTATTTGCATGATAAACCACAAAAAAAAAAAAAAAAGGTATACGGATGGTTTGCCATTGATTCTTCTGGCGGACATGACGGTGAGGGAGGGAGGGAGGGAGGGAGGGAGGGA
>JAOPUH010000001.1:9279532-9292728 GCA_027123175.1 Urophycis cirrata
GTGTGTGTGTGTGTGTGTGTGTGTGTGTGTGTGTGTGTGTGTGTGTGTGTGTGTGTGTGTGCGTGCGTGTGTGTATTTTCACAGCGGGGGGTTTGCAGAGAGGTTGAATCGGCTGCAGTGCAGACAGAGGTCATCCTTCAGCTTCTGGAGGCACCTGTCCATTTCGGAGGACTCTGACTCTGCAGCAACAGGTCAATCATACGACGCACGCACACACACACACACACACACACACACACACACTGCTCATCCCAAGTGCACAGGTGCAGCTGGCCGTTCAGATCTTATGAATGAGCGGTCGGGTTCCACCATCCTCCCCAACCTCTGTCTCCAGGTGCGATGCTGCACTGTGTGTGCCTGTGTGTGTGTGTGTGTGTGTGTGTGTGTGTGTGTGTGTGTGTGTGTGTGTCTGTGTGTGTGTGCGTGTGCACGTGTGTGCGTGTGCGTGTGTGTGTGTTGTCTGTGGTTGTACGGAGCGAGGGCAGAAGCTGAGGAAACGGCGTCTGTGTACGCAGCGCTCCTCAGCGGCGGGGCGGTGAGGTCGGGGGCAGCATGTGGGTGCAGGAAACCACTTGTTTGCTTGTTGTTTCCTCGCCTCCTTTCCATGGTGTGGCGAGGCAGCCGCGCGGAAAGGTCATCATAATGAGCCGCAGACAAAGTGGTCGCCCTGACTTTGTCTGCGGCTCATTATGATGACCTTTCCGCGACGGTTGTTGGTGGAAACTAGGACGGCGACGCCCCCCCCCCCTACGTGAAGGGGCTGCGCGCCGAGGCCGCTACGACTGATGAAAGAGAGGTCGGCCGTCTTGGCTCGCGGTCCGCCCTCTTCTCTGGCGATGTCCACTCTCCGCTGTTGTCGGCCAATCGGGAGACGGGATTCCAATCCTTCGAGTACCGTCTCAGCGCTATTGAACTTTGTACCGAAAAACCCATTCATGTTCTTCGAGAAGCGTAAGTGGGTGTAATTGTCTTATTATCAAATTGTTCTTTTCAGTCTGCAAATATGATTTACGACCATATGGAACATGATAATCCATAACACACACTCAGCTAGATTGAAGAGAAGCATGCTATCTCTCTAATCGCACTGTGGTAGATATGCTAAGGTGTGTGTGTGTGTGTGTATGTGTGCGTCTGTCTGTTCTTTATTACTATAATACCTAACCGTATACTCTCCAAGTGTAATCAGATCATTATGTACAGAGGAGGGATCTTGGAAGCCGTTGACCAGGTCCCGCAGCCCTCATCGCCAGGCCGTAGTCTCTCTCTCTCCGGGTGGAGTTTGGGGTGGGGGGGGTTGCAGCTCAGCAGAGATGAAACGGTCGCATGCATGTTGAGACAATTCCCTGCAGATCCCACACTCTTCTGGTATCAAATATTCCCCCTCCGGGTCGTTTCCCGTGAGCGAAGCCTTACGCAAGACAGTGCTGCATTGTCTCAGCCCTGTTTAGGCTTTTTATTATATCAACGCTCGCAATGATTCACTGCAATCAAGGCGAAGCCCTTAATGTTTTGCAGTAAGCCAAGTTGTGCTCTTATCTTGCCTTGATTTATGGCTTTGCGCACAGCAACATGATTTGTTGTCCCTAAACTACATGTCTCTGCGTTGTCTTTTGAGACCAAAGGTAATGAACAAAATCTATCCCTGCACAACCTGCACCCACTGGAATGTGCAGCTCACCCCAACAACGGTCAAACTCACCTTATCCAAAACTGTTTTTATATCATCTTCTTTTCCCTGTTCAAATCCCCGCGTTCTGTTCAAATTCTGTGTGTTCTGCGTGCAGGAATTAATGTTGAATTAAAAAAAAAAAGTGTTTGTATGAACTCAGTCACACCTACTTTGTTCTACTGAATCGCTTCACAGAACTTTGATAGTTGTTTGTTTTTAATGTAGCTCGGTTGCAGTCCAATGTGGCCCAGAGGTTTTCATGCACTAATTGGTCTACTGCTCTGTTGGAGTGCAACGGTTTGGACTGCAGGACGAGATCTAAACAGTGAAATCCAAACAGTGTCATGGGTTTATTTATCATCAAAAGTGTCATCAAGTTTAGAGCTTAGAGTGTGTTTTTTAAAATGCTAACCAAGCATTTTATTCCAGTAAGATTGACTCCCTTTCTCAACTCCCAAAGGGGAAGTTGCGTTTGCTGAAGTGAAGACTGAACGGTGAATGTTTGATGATGATTTATAGTGCCAATCTTCAATCCTTGACTGTATTCCATGCTCTGGATAGGTCAGCCTAGTGGTTAGGGTGTTTGTCTGTAATCAAACAGGTTCTCCATCATGAGATGTTTCTAAAACATGCTGTAAGTTGCACTTGAGAAAAAAAAAAAAGCGTCCATCCGAGTCCATGGTAAAAACTCACAGCAACGTGTTTGTTCCCCCACTGGTGTGTTCTCGTCTGTGTGGCGTGCAGCAGTCAGGCCTGGCGTGCTGGTGCTGGAGGTCCTGGAGGTGTGGGAGGAGTGCAGCATGCAGCTGGCCCACTGCGAGCATCGCCAGCCCCCCGGGGGGGAAACCATCGCGGACGCCCGCCTCCTGGTGCTCTTCAGCAGGGACACGGCAGCCCAGCTGATGCCCGCGCCCAAAGACATCATCCATGTGTACCCGCCATGGTGAGTGGGATTATAGGTAATGCACGCCACGCCTATGGCCCTGTTTTGAGTCCTGATCCGAGCGACCAGCGTAGCCTGGAGGGCGACGGCAAGCTCGTTTGTAAGAGGGGAGCCCACTTAAAAACAACAACAAACACATAGATACCCAGGACCCTGCCCCGAACCGGCCCATTGTAAGCCGGACTCTTTGACAAAGACCTGTGGACTGCGTGGACACTGTCGATAGAAAAGAGGCCAGAGACTACACATGGGAATGGATTATTGAAGCACGATTGTGTTAGCGATAGCTCCCCAACGCGGAGGTCTAATAAACGCAATCAGAGCGACCTACATAGCCGGCAGGGGGTTGTTTTGATTTATTCTGCTTCCAGAGACGCGGCGCGTGATAAATGACTTGAGGCCTGCTGGCTAACGCCGCACCCGAAGAAAAAAAAACCCTACTTTGCAAGTGTTCAATTCAGCTGACGGGCTGTTTTAGGGCCCCCCCCCCCCCCCCCCGGCACACGCATGGACGCCGGCGGTGGCAGGTGTGGGCGAGCGCTGGAGGGCAAAGGAGAGAAGCGTCTTCTTCACAAAGAGAACGGAACCCTGGCCGGCGCTGGAACACCAGGGCAGCTAGGCGGTGGTGCTGCTGACGCCCCCAGATGTGGGGGATATCAGGGAGGACCTCCCCAGATGTGGGGGATGTCAGGGAGGACCTCCCCAGATGTGGGGGATGTCAGGGAGGACGCCCCCAGATGGGGAACAATCTGGTGGTGGTTCTGGCGTCTGAGTCTGTGTGACGAGCAGGAGAGGAACCTCCTGCTGCTGCTCTGAGAAAAGGCTGTTCTTATTCGTCTCCTACGTCAGCTGCTTTGTTTTTGCGTTCTGGGTGACTGAAATGGAAATGAAAACACAGAGCCAGCAGATGAGAGTAAACCACCATCTCCCCCTGCAGGAGTGTGTCTGAACTGCATGAACAACACCCAGGGGGTCAACTGTGAGGAATGCCAGCCCAACTTCTACCGCCCGAGCAGCGCGGCCTCGCTGGGCCAGGCCTGCACGCCGTGTCCCTGCTCCAACACCTCCTCCACGGGCAGTTGCCACGCAGGTCAGTCTGCTGATGACGAGCTACAGGCTGCTGATACAGTCAGCTGAAGATACACAGTCTGTTGATTGGACGAAAGTCTAGGGATTATGTACAAGGTTACTGATTCATACGCACCACTGTCCTCTGTATCTCTGGGAAGAATGATCTCTTATATGCAAAAAATGTCGCCAAAGAGAACAAAACTGATTTTTTATAATTGCCACATAAATATACAATATAAATGATAGAATAGGCCTACTGAGTAGTCCTACATGTCACTAATCTGTTTCCTTATCTCAATCGTCATTTCGAGTCTGAATACTATGATCTAGAGCCCCCTAGAGGTTGAGGTTAGGTCGTTTTACCTATTGCCGACATGACTCGTGTCATTCAAATCCTTCTATTTGTGAGACAGTTTTTGCATTCACACAGACACACACACACACGCACACAGACACACACACTCTTGATTATAAAACTATGAAGTGTTGACTCACGGTTTGTAAAGTCTGGTGTCCTGTGGCCCCCCCCCTCCAGACGCGGCAGGCGAGGCCGTGTGTGATGCATGCCTGCCTGGCTACACCGGGCCGCGGTGCCTCTCGTGCGCCCCACGGTTCTTCCGCTCTGAGGGGGCGTGTCTTCCCTGCGAGTGCAACGGCAACGCGGACCCCAACGGCCCGCCCCAGGTCTGTCACCCGGAGACGGGCGACTGCCTGGCCTGCTCCCCCGCCACGACCGGCACCCGGTGCCAGCTGTGCGCCCCGGGATTCAGCGGGGACGCCCGGGCGCAGAACTGCTCCCGCATACCAGGTACGTGTGGGGCCGGGCCCCCCCGGCCCCCCGCGCCCCCCGCGGCGCCGGGGGGGGGGCGGGGGGGGTGGGGGGGGGGGGGGGGTGGGGGGGGGGGGGGGGGGGGAGGGGAAGGGAGGGGAGGGCTCTCACTTTAATTAGTCCATCTCAGAGCCATTTGTCTTGTCTGCTAAGTGTAAACGCGGTCTTTTGATGTACATTTAACTGTAGGGCTTCGGTGGGATTGTGGGTGTGTGGATGTGATTTGCTCCTCAGTCAAGGAGAAGTCATTATTCCGTTGCCTCCCCCCCCCCCCTCCCACTCCACTCCAACACTTCCACTATCCAATTTCAACGCGCCACTTGTGAAATGTTCCCCTTTTTTTTTTGACACCCAATAAAGAATTCTGCACACAAATCCCCTGATATGCCATCAGTATTTGTGTAGAATGGGCACACCTCAAACACTGGGTGATAAAACCAGCTTTGTACGGGCCATTAAAATGCGCTGTATGACATGTGGGTGAATGCACACAATACCTCCTGTCTGTCTGCCTGGGATTCGCTGCCTCAGCAAGGATGAAGCCAGACTGCAGTCGACTGTAGAGGAGAGTTCACGCAAGACAATAACGGAGGTTCATAGTGGCAGCAAGGCAGTTAAGGCACGCCATTGCAAATGGAGATGGATGTCATGTCTGGTATCTTTGTTGTGATTTTAGGTTACATATTTGTAAAGGCCTAGTCCTGTATAACAGTAGGTAGTTTTGGTATAAGTAGTAGCAGTAGTAATTGTCAGTAGTCAAATAAATCCAAGGAATAAGGACACTATTGAATTCGTATGTTTACTGTTGATTTGGTGGTTTAAAAAGCACTTCGCTCTTAAGATCATTGTTAAAGGCCATATTGATGTAAAGAAAGGCTGTGTTTCCATATCAGTGCAGTAGGGGACGCTAAGGTTCAACGCTAACAACGGCCAGTAATGAAGCCGTAGAACAAAGAAAGCTTTGCCGTAGATGTGTTATACTTTTTGAAAACAGATGTGTGTTACCTGAAATAGTTTTTGGCAGATATATATCGACGACAGAAGGTGCTGGACAAGTGGATGGCTACTTTTATAAAAACGTATGAAGCCATCTCATTGGCTGAGCTCTTGTCGAAAAACAGCTCTTGTCGCAGAAGACGGCACTGCCGCAAACCAGGTCGACCGTGTCGTAAAGTCGGTGCGACCTGTGTTGCTAAAGGTAGAGAATGCTCGATAAACAAACTATTCTGCCATCACAAATTATTGCAAACGACCCCCAGACATGTTTCCACCCAGTGGCATTATGCTGAATGAAACCGGTTATGAAGGACATCACGGGACCTTCTGAGGACAGAACATGAGCTCCAAAACTAACGATGACATCGTACAGCACTGAAGGTAAAACACATGTCCACATTATTAAAAGCACAGTTGCCGTCAACTTGAATAATTGACATGCTACTATTGTTAGTCAAACTCTTGTTTATCGTACACCCCGAAAGCAACTAGCGATGACAGCATGTCTCTTCAGTTATCATCCAGTAAGAGACTTTGTGGATGCAACTCGTCTTGTTCTGCTTTTCACTTGCATCCGTCTGATCGTAAAGATTACTACTTTTCTCTTGCTCCTCACTACCTCACGCCAGGTCATACAGTATTGCTGTCTTCTGCAGCTTCTCACCCCTCCTAGTCTGCTGATACAGGATTGCTGTTTCTCATGCTTTGTCTCTCTCCCCCCTCCGCCTGGCCACTCAGTGGGGCATTCTGTGATGGTGGAAGTTAGTCCAGACATCCACATCTGTGGCTTCTGCAAGCAGCAGTACAATAACTTTGAAGTATTCCTCGCCCACAAGCAAAACGGCTGCTCGGTACAAACCTCCGACATATCTACCTCTACCGCAACACCTGCAATCACAGGTAACCCACAAGGTCATTGTGCTGGCTCCCGCCTTGTTTACAGAGTTAAAATTTAGTCAAACGTGGGCTGAGTAACAGTAACTCTTGTTCTGGTGTTCAGATTCCGGCACCGAGTTTGTTTACGAGGAAACCTACCAGACGTGTGTTATGAGAGGTGTCAAAAAGATCCTGACCAAGGCACAGAAAACACCCTCCAAGAAACTCAAACCCGCGCTGACTTCAAAGAGACACAGCTGCTGTTTCTCAGGTCGGTGCCTCCTGTCGTTAACCACTCCCAACACGCTGCTTCCATTCAGCTGCCGGTCCGACCTGTTAGTGTTTCATTTTGTGAGAGGACCATTTAAACTCCAGGCAGGTCAGAGACTACACACGCCTTGTAAAAATAAAATGTAATAATGATCATTCTCCTCATCTGCAGGTTGCACCTTTAAGACCCAGTATGGCCAGAAGGACATGGAGCGCCATCTCAAAACGCACACAGGTAGGCCAAACCTATATCCTGTGTGTCTCGTGGTGCATTTCATTGACGGGATGCCATTTTAGAGATGCTGGGGGTGTGTGTGTGTGTGTGTGTGTGTGTGTGTGCATGCGCTTGTATGTGTGTAAGTGTGTGTGCATGCGTGCGTGTGTGCATGTGTGTGTGTTAGGACTCTCAACGAATATTCAAAATTCAAATATATATTCGAATAGTGTTTAAAAACAGACATTCGAAGGTGAAAATTAATATTCGAATGTGGAAAAACACAGCCGCGGCGTGTTCTTTCTGCTTCGCAAGGGTGCCTGCCATATTTGGGACAAGAGACGGGACCTTAAATTGCTTGCACAAAAAACTCTTGATCAGCACTCAGAATTTGTTTATTGCTGTTGTTTATTGAAACCAGTATGCGCAGGGAGCGAGAGAGAGAGAAAAAGAGAGCTAGTGAGCGAGGTCTGCAGTCTTGGCCATTAGTTCATTTACTTGTTTGTGTGAAGGTAATATGTTGCAAAATATGTTTAACCTTAAATAAACGACCTTTACAAGTAGTTATGCCTCGTTGTATTAGTTTGTCCTGTTATTGACGTAATGCGCAAATATAGATATTCAAATATATGTGTTTTTTTAGAGGGAATATTCAAATGTCATTTTTGAGCAATTTTGACAGCCCTCGTGTGTGTGTGTTGCTCTCGGCCCTCCAGGGGAGAAGCCCTTCGAGTGCGAGCTGTGCCACAAGCGCTTCAGCCGGCGCGACAAGCTCAACATGCACAGCCGCTCGCACACGGGGGAGAAGCCGCACAAGTGCAAGCACTGTCCGTACGCGGCGGCCGACAGCAGCAGCCTGAAGAAGCACCTGCGCATCCACTACGACGAGCGGCCCTTCAAGTGTCAGATCTGCCCGTACGCCAGCCGCAACTCCAGCCAGCTGACGGTGCACCTCCGCTCCCACACCGGTGGGTCACCTTCTGCCTGCCACGCCACCCCCCCACCCCCCCATGGCTCTGTGGTACAGTCTGAAAAGTGAATGGAACTTAATGGTCTGCGTTGTTGTTGTTGTTGTCGTCGTTTTTCTACCAGGCGACGCGCCTTTCCAGTGCCAGCAGTGCGACGCAAAGTTCAAGATCAACTCGGACCTGAAGAGGCACGTGCGCATCCACTCGGGCGAGAAGCCGTACAAGTGTGACTTCTGTGACTACCGCTGTGCCATGAAGGGCAACCTGAAGTCACACATCCAGATCAAGCACGGCTCGCAGAACTCCTTCCGCTGCCCGCACTGCGACTTCCAGTGCGCCAACAAGACGGCGCTGCGGCAGCACTCCCGGGAGCACCTGCCGCTGCAGCCCGTCCAGTGCTCCAAGTGCACTTACTCGTGCTCCAGCAAGGGGGCGCTCAAGGTCCACGAGCGGGTTCACTCTGAGGAGCGGCCCTTCAAGTGTGACTTTTGCAGCTTCGCCTCCAAGCAGCGCAGCAACCTGGTCATCCACAAGAAGAAGTGCCACTCCGACAAGCCCGGCAAAGGCAGGGGCGGCGGTGGCGGCGGTGTGAAAGCCGGCACGGCGGGAGGGAAGGGCGCGGACTGGGACGCCCCCAAGCCGGCCGGCTCGCGCTACCGCGCCAAGCTGGACGCAGCACGGGCCTTCCGCTGCGACGTCTGCAACGCCTCCTTCGTGCGGGAGGACTCCCTGCGCAGCCACAGGAAGCAGCACAGGGGCGCCCACAATGCACTGCAGCTGCACCTCTCCTGCCAGCCCGGCGGCGGCGGCGGCACTGTCGTCGGCCTGAGCCCGGGCGCGGCCGAGCAGGCCGAAGGCCGCCTGCAGCTCCCGCTGACCTCCGACCCCCTGGGCCCGTACAGCAGCGCCCAGCTGAAGATCATCGTGTCACACCCCCTGGGGCCCGAGGACGCCCTGATGCAGGCGGCGGACGGCCACCACCAGGCCAAGGCCAACATGCTGCTGCTGAGCCCCGACGGCCAGGACATGGCGGTCAACTCCATGATCCAGCAGGTCAACCTGCTGACCCCCGTGCAGCCCTCGGGGCTGGGCGGCCCCCCGTCCTCCCACTACGGCGGCGGCAGCGGGGCGGTCCTCCTGGCCCAGCTGGGCCCGGGAGACGTGGGGGGCCACGTGCTGCACCAGGCTCTGCTGCAGACGGCCGGCGGTGCCGCGGCGACGCAGGGCCCCGGCACCACGCAGACCTTCCTGGCCACCTGCACCGACATCGAGAGCCTCAGCGCGCTCATCCAGGAGGGGGGCACCGAGGTCACCGTGGTGACGGAAGGCGTCGCCACCACGACCGGGACGCCGACGGCGGCAGCGGCATCCCCCGTGGCGTGCGCTCCGACGGAGGACGCGTCGGAGCCGTCGGCGAGGGCGGCGGCGTGCGTGGGCGCCGCCGCCGCGGGGGGCCTGCTGGTGCCCAGCATCCAGCTTGGCGGTCAGGGCGTGGTGCTCCACGGCCTGCCACTCATACTGTCCAGCCAGCCCCACAGGGGCGCCGCGGAGCAGCTCTCCTCCAGCACGCTCTACACAGACTCACAGCCGCATGTGGAGGGGATCTCACAGTGACACGTGGGCGGACAGCGGGAGCCGGACAGAGCGCTGTGCTGAAGCTATGCACAGGTTATGTCGCTGCATCGTCAACAGTTCACAGAGTATGGGATGGATTCGACCCTGTGCTCCTCAGTGCTACACAGGCCCTGATCAGAGACACTCTCAACCATTGACTGAGGTGTTGAGCCGTGCATGGCTGTGCAGCAGGGTTGTAGGTGCATAGAGTTGAAGATAAATGTCTTGGCAATGCAAATTATACAGCTTTGTTGTGTTATGGAGAATACCGCCGTTGACTGAGGTTGTTCAGTTCCAACCATATATTCAATATGGTTATTCATATTGTTGAGCTTTTTTTGTACAAAATATCAAACGTTTGTCTCATTGTGTCTTGTCTTATTTGAAGGCATTTGACAATTAAATGTGAAATATGATATTTTTCCAACATCTTGGATGAATAAAATGAATGAATTATAATGACAATATTGCTAATTCTTTGCTGTGAAAAAACATACCCATAGTTCCTCTTCAGTGACCCAAAGCAACTATTATGATTCCAAAAATAGAACTATTGGACCTACTTTCGAGTTGGGTTCTTCCTAGAGAAATGGGTTGTGTTTCTCTAAGGCTCTTCTTGTTTTGAGTGACACTGTGTTCTATTGTGTTGTGTAGACGGTAGGCTACACAACACAGCAGTGTATCTGGACTCACTGCCAGGCTTGATTTTTAGTTGTCCCTTCTTTTTCCATTTTAAATTAGAATATATAAATCTCTTGAACGGGGAGTGGTGAATAGAGATGTCATCTTAAGAGGACATGCAGGAGGTGATCGACACGTACCTATCCAAATAGATTTTCCACTGATATCCTCATTTGAACCTTCTGTATGTTTTGGCGCAAGGGGCTGGATGTAGTCCTACTGTTTGTTTTTTGTTGGCCATTTCTCCTAATTTCCATTTATGAATCCCTTTCCCAGTTATTTAAATAGCGTATTGTACGTTTATTGCATTTACGATACTTCTGTTCAATTATTTTTTTCAATTATTTCCAAAAAACGTTTAAAAACGTATTGATTAGCGGAACCCAGAGTGTTCTGACGCTCGATCGCCTGGAGATGGCAGCAGATACCGAAAAACAAACGTCCCGTAACTCCAGGTTAGTAGTTTCTACAGGCCTTGTTCTTGAACCAAATGTGTTATACTTCCTGATTGATAACTAGTGTAGCGATTGTCACTGTTACTTAAAATGCCTTTATAGGCTATCAAATGATGATTATTGGTTTCAATGTTAATGTTAAACTTGTTACTATTGGCCCACTGGAAATTCCATTGATGCATAGTCATCTCATGACGTCATGTCTGGAATTCACTACATGATATTACAATTAATAACAAGTTGTGCGGTTTTTCATGTTCCTCTTGTTGTCTACGTTATCTATTCTGATACGTTTCATGCAAACTCCCAAAGCCATATAAAAATGTTCTAGTAAGACAGACAGAAGAGGTGCTCATGGCTGTGTCTCTCTGATCTATTGTCTCAGACTTCAAGCCTCTTGTCCCCAGATGCCCCCACATGGAGACCCTTCTACCTCAACCCTCCACATGGGACACATCATACATGAGCCTTCTACCTCAACCCTCCACATGGGACACATCATACATGAGCCTTCTACCTCAACCCTCCACATGGGACACATCATACATGAGCTGAGTGCCTTCATGTATATACACATAGATATGGATATATAGATGTAGAGATATATGTAGATATATTGGAGGGAGAGTTTCAAATTGGTAGACATGTATTTGTTGGTACAATGCACAGCAATGCAACATGAGGAAAAGGGAAAAAGGATTGTGATAGGATCAATAAGGAGCCGGGGAAGGGAAAAGAAAAAGCACTTTAAGCCATGCTAATTAATATGCTGGCAAAGAAACGCAAAAAGCTGCTCTCTCATAAAATAGGAAAATCCTTCACTTTTGCCATAAATAAAATAGGTTTGATGGCTTTGTGGGGGGAAAAGGTAGCCGGGTTTTTAAACGGAGCCCTTGATACTGTATGGCACCTCTCTGCTCCTTCCTTCCTGTGTGTGAGATGGCAGCCTTTGAATAGGGTCATAAACGTCTCCCCAAAAAAGCAATTTCCACTCCCAGCTGCTTAAAGAAACCGTAAGTTGTGATGCTTTCCTTCTGGACACGAAACGGATCCAGGGAGGGCAAAGTGTGGGGGAGAACATGTCCAGAACCACCGAGGATTACATGTGTACATTAAGCAAAGTAGGCAGTTCCTTCAGCAGTGTGAACATGTCACACAGCTGCTTCAAGAAAAATATAAATGTTCAAGATTTATAGGTCATTTGATGCTGGATGGAGAACTTTAACATGGTGTTTTGATTTAAAGGTGATTATTTATTTGTTATACCTGAGCCTTGTTCTTTATTTGACCTCCATTGCCTGTAGATGCAGGATCTTGGGTTTGTTTGGAAAAGCTAATTTGCTAAATTGCATTGAGTGCTTTAATGAAATTAGCTGGTTGGGCCAAGTATTGATACAGACTATGGTGTTTCCATGTTGACACTACGTTTTCTCTCTCTGACACTATTGACAGTTTAAGTGAGTTTTGATTTCTCAGGACACTGCAAACTCCATATCTCGGTCTGCGTTTAATTTGCTTTGTTTGTGGGAGAAATGCAGGAGATAAAGACTTTTGATTAGTTTTTGAGTGAGTGGGTGACAAATTAATTTGCCTTTCAGATGCATTGTTTTATTACGTGCTCCAGTGTTTCTACAAAGTGGAACTTGAAAACCTTCAGATTCAAAACAAGCAAACAAAAGATAGAACAGCTTTTTTTTAAGAAGCAAGTTTCCATAATAAACAGCAATTTTTGAGTGAAACGACGTAATGCTGCCAAAATAACTTGGACTTGATGGCCCTCTGAATTGTGCAGCAGTCATTCATTCGTTCATTTATTAATTCACGAATTCGTTCGTTCATTCATGCATTCATTCGTTGTTTTTCGCTCTATTAATTAAGCACTCGATTATTCTGCTCCTCACCCCAACTGTTTTGACCTGAAAGTTTTGTCACCTCTTCTGTGATATCCATTTAGCATTGTGGGTGTGTAATGGGTTGTTTTTTTGGTTTGTTGTCTGTCTTTAGTCTCCAGGAAACCCCGGCAGACTCTTTTGTTGCGACTTCTTTTGGGATTGAAAGAGGTGGTTTAAAACAAGTCCTCAGGGGGGGGGGGGGTAGGAAAAAATAAGTGTAACGTTGAGCCAATGGCCGCAGTGAGCTGACCGGAGCACATGGAAGTCCTTTAATGGACATTGGAATGCTGCAGAATCTCAGGTTGAAAACACAGAAGGAAGAACATTTATGACTTATGTCCTTTATAGTCATATTGCATAGTCATACACGGCGTCACTGTTCAGAGATGATCGTGGAATGTGATCCCGTCAATGTTAATAACTGTGTTTGATGTTGGCTATCTTTCTGCGAAGCCCCATACGTCTAAAACGCATGTATTAAATGTAGTTGCGTGTTCCGGAGGACCCCCATCTGCAGCGCCATGGTACCCGGAGGGGCGGGGTGTTTGGAGGGGAGGACAGATAGATAAGGTGTCGTTACCTTTCCCATCGCAATGTTGTTTGCTTCACTAACAACATCTGATCATTTTCACATATCCCCACGGTGTGTGTGTGTGTGTGTGTGTGTGTGTGTGTGTGTGTGTGTGTGTGTGTGTGTGTGTGTGTGTGTGTGTGT
>JAOPUH010000001.1:9307953-9328866 GCA_027123175.1 Urophycis cirrata
CTCTCTCTCTCTCTCTCTCTCTCTCTCTCTCTCTCTCTCTCTCTCTCTCTCTCTCTCTCTCTCTACCCCTCTCCCCCCTCTCTCTCGCTCTGTCTTTTTTGTTGTTTTCTTGTTGTAGTTTTATTAGCCTGACCTTTAATTTCCCCTCTTCCTGTTGACCGCTGAAGTCGTCATCTAAACCTTAAAAATGCGGGCATTGAAATGAAACGTGCGTGAGGGAAGTGGGGGGGGTGGGTGGAGGTGAGGGGTGGGGGTTAAGCACTCCCCAAAGTCACCATGGCGGCAGCAGTGGTTCGTTACACAAACTCATAATAAGCGGTGAGCCGTAGGGAGCTGACCAGACAACCTCTGGTCAGCTCAGTGGCTGAGGAGTGGACACTGCCGGCGTCTCTGCGTACGTACAGTGCGTCCCTGTTTCACCCGCATGCACTATTGTTGTTGTTATTGGCAGCACTCATAGTCATCGCCACGCATTCACAAAAGCGGCGCCTGTTGGTGTGTTTACCTCTGTGCAGGAACCGCTGGGCAATTCTCCATTAAATTACAGCCATGTGTGGGGGGCCGACTGATCTCTGCCCCCCCTCACCCGCCAGCCTCCCATTAATAGAGCCTCACACTCTTTCACACTCTTTCACACTTGTGTGGGGCTGGGCCGGCTCCTTGTTGACCGTAGTGATCGCTGTGAAGTGTGAGGGAAAGAAATCCACAAAGGCTGTCCTTTGTCACCATCGGAATAAAAGTTCACTTTTTTTTTTCTTTTTTTTTTTACATTTTACGTTTTACAGCAAAACCTAAATTGCTAGAAAGTAAAAATGCACAAAAACGTATTTCTCTTAACATATTGTTCATAATAAATAACCTATTCCGGGAAAGAGAGAAAAAGGCTAAATTGTAGAAAATGATGGCCAACTCTCTAACCTTCAACTCAATGGTGTGAGACAAATAAACAGCCATCTTGTTATTTCTGAGGACTCACACCTCTGGGTTTAAAGACCAAGTCTTTAGTATTTCTTGTGTTGTCCACGGCCTTGGTTCTCCGTGTGTAAAGACAGATTCATTAGTACTTCCTGTGTCCCTGACCAGTTTGGTTCTCTGGGTTTAAAGAGTCATTAGTTCCTCGACTGGTTTGGTTGACGGTGTTTAGTACTGAGCCATTAGTACTTCCTGTTCCTGGTGTGGTTCTCAGTGTTTAATTCAGAGTCATGAGTCCTTCCTGTATCTCACCTCTGTAACAAGTGTACATGTGGATAGTTCTATACATCACATATAACCGATATTTATACTTATCTATTTAATTTTTATAAAGTATCTCAATTATATAAACGCCCGACCTCTGACCCTTTCAACTGCCATCCATACACAGGGCTTAACAAAGCCGCAGAGTTAGATGCACACAACATGACCTTGGATGGACAGAAGTGAAATGTTTTCCACCTCGGTTCCGCGCTGCCTTTATTGTACACTGACCTTACAGAAATAACACAGCGAAATACATGTGCTCCTGAAAGGGATTACCACTCAAAGGAGATGCTTGTTGATCAAAAATTGAAGCCACGCCATGGACGATGGCTGCGGCGTGCCTCTGTGTGCTGGATAATGCTGCGTTTAACTGACAATCATAGAAGACAAAAGCTGGGCGCCAGATGGATTCGCAAAATGCCGAATGGGCTCCTTTAGTGCGGAATGTGTTGTACAGCAGCAGCCTATGCCACTGTTTGGCCACAATGCTCCCATGTTCACAAAAAAATGACGTGCGTTGATTTCAATGTACATAAAAACAATATGTTGGAAATCCATGAACAAAGAAAAAAAAAAAGTCAATGCTTTTTTTTTTCTTTTTTTTTTTGCATATTATGCTACATACATTATTAGATTCATTACTGAGCTCCTTTTGAAATGCATTTTTTGGTTTCACGCAACCAAATGTTATGCAAATGTGGGACGGCAACATTTTACATTGATTAACCAATTACCAAAGTGGCCACCAAAAGGCCCGCTGAGCCCCATAATGGGACCAGAAATAGTTGTTTGTCCTATTGTCACAGTCCCAGTTCAGGAAACGTGTTCCTTTCTCAATGTTTCTCTGTTTCTCTGCTACAAAAACACCAGTCAAAAAGGTTCCCTCGCCCGGCTGTTCTCTGCAGTCTGGATCCATTGTGGGCCGGTACGTGGTTGAACACAGCACTATAAGGAGTCCCAGTGAATCTCCAGATTATCTAGAAGCTTTTTGGGAAACACCAGAAGTACTGACCCAAATGTAACTGAAAAGGAGGTGGAATTCCACGTGTTTTCGTGGAATGTACCTCAGTGATGGTGGAGGATGATAACAGGAACATTATATGAATGAATTAGTATAGAAAGGCACTAGACCTTATTATTGAAATCTCCTTCAATGGCTTTGAGGGCGTGCCACCACTGGCCCTACAGGTCACAGTCCCCGAGCCCCCTGCAATCTCAACTAAAGTTACACCCTTGAGCCAAAGAATGATAGCATTGTTCTTGGACTCTGCCTCATTAAAACCTGATATTCAATCAATAGTGGGTCTCCTATATACGTTGTCTCAATGAGTCCTCATTTCAGAGTGAGCCGGTAGTGCCTTCATTTGACAGAAACCAAAAGGACAAAAACCGAAGGTGCTGGTTTTAGTGGCCCAACAATCAAACACATTGGAGGGCATGGCGCTGTGAGTAACTGGAACAACTGCAGACAAGTGCAGCAACCATTTAAGGCAGGATTGTTTCATGGCGTATATGACATTTTCATTGAGACCACTATTTATGGAGTCCGTCTGACTTTAAGGATTATCACACGGACGCGAAATATCTCCTCCTTCTCAAACTCCTTCTCGGCTCCTTTCATCTTTTACTGAGTCGCGATAAACGGCACATGTTCAATTCACAATTCTCTACCAAGTGTTCAGTTGTCTTGTTGTTTGTCCACCTCAAGGCCACCGTCGCAACTGTTCCAGGAAGAAACGTGTCGGCCATGCTTTGAGTTCCTTTAAAATTGGTGCGCTCTTGTCATCTTTGTACTCCGCAGGCAGTCAGAAACGTGTTAGGATATAGAAAACATACATTGAATGGGCAACTTTCCAATGGCTATTCCAGCTGCATTGTTGACCATCACTGATGCCTTTAGTTATTTGTGACCCATGCACAACCACTCATGTCAGACACAGACCCAATTCAAGGTTTTCAGAAGTCATTTGCACGATGGATTCTTCCTCCGTTGCCTTGGAACACCGCGGCTGTTTAACGCAATCCTTCCCATTAAAGAAAAGACTAAAACGACGTTGTCCCACACAACTATACACACATTACATGCCCAGTGGCAGAACTTTCATAATGCTTGAACATGAGAAAAGTCTTTGAAAAAGACTTGACAACAAGGGTGAGGGACGGAAAGAAGTAAAGTATGAGAAATAAGAAATAAGTCGAACTTTGAGCTGTTATCATTGTGAAGAACTAAAAAACAGACAGTTGACACGGTTTAGTTTCTGTTCCAAATCTCCATTTCAATGTGAGGCCCGCACCTCATTCCACATATTATTACAATGTGCTGTTTTGAACGAAGGCAATATAGAGGATATTGCTCATGACTTGGTCAACGTAAGTGTGGATTTATGGCGCGACTGCACACAGTTTACATTGTTTGGATTGAATGCAGCAGAAGCGGTGTATTCAAGGCTCTTATTGGGGCCATAAACTGTCTAGACAACTATCCCCTCTTTTTCACCTTCAGCCAGGGCCCATAAGAGCAATTGTTTTGGCCCAATATATCAGGGTTGTATTTGTCTTACAATTATCAACTATGGCATCATAAAAAGCCACTTTCACGCGGAATGAGAGAATTTCCAATTCCACAAATCCTTAGTCATGCGTATCAGCGTGTCAGGGTGCTCCGCAACACGCAGTCGCCCTCACGTTCAGTCACTTAACAGACCCTACAACTTCCGAGCGATGCTGCAAAACATAGAATCAATATTCCCCAATCGATGACGAGGCAGCGTGGCCAAGGGCTTCGTGACTTCCACCCACAGCCAGGGCCCAGCAGAGCTACTCTTAAGTATATTTGAACATTGCGGTAGCACAATATATCATAAACACATTCTGTGCCAAATGTGTACCATCTCAACTCACAAAGAGTCATCCTCAAATCGGTTGAGAATGCAAGCACCCTGGTTGATATCTTGTCTGATTTGTTTTGTTTGATATGTTTGTGTCCTCATACACCTTTTTTTTATTTTTTGCAAATGAGAGATTATAAAACCTTTAATCTCACATGTGATAATTTGTGTTGAAATAAATACATTTGGTAAAACATAGTCTCTTGATGTACAAGAACATAACACTGGATGTGTTCCTACATTTCTACAAGCAGGTTTTGGGCACATATTGTGGTTAATAATATTTTCAATGGATCGTGGATCCATGTGTCTGAGGAGGTCTTCACCTTTGATGAAATGTGTGAAGATGAGCTTCAGCAGGACAGAATGGGTTGGACTGTTCTCTGTCTTAATGAGGGCTGTAAATTCTTTTGCACCCTTAACATTCACCACAAGCCCGTGGACAAACAGAACCCACAGTCCCAACAGTAAGTTCAAAGCTAATGCTAAAGACAAATGGTGCTTGCCATAAACTTACTTACTTTCCTTGCAATTTTCCCGGAAGTGTATGGACATCATCTGAAATGAAATAAGCTATGATGAAAAATAGAATAATAACAGTGAGCTGTTTAATATATAAGTTTGCAGTGACAATCATTGAATCTTTAGACCTGCAATACTGTGGAACCTTCTGGAACTTTGTCCTCAATTTTGAATCAGCAATGCTTTTTACATAAATGTTAACATAACAAGTGATTTATACAAACAAATAACACACTTGTATGGTCATGTGAAGTAAATACCACGTCGTCACTAACTGAAATGCGGTGTACAATGTTATAAAATGGCGAATATTGTTTTTCTGACGTAAACGTGAGCTTCAGCTCATCGTTTTTTTAAAAACACAATCAACAGTTTTGCTGTGGCAGCACTGAGCGTCACTTTCCAGTCTGCTTTTCTGCTGTTCCACTCAGTGACCAATTGATCTGTAATATCGTCGTTCCCCGTCTAACTAATGTTTATTAAAAAAAAAAAAAAAAAAACATATCCTGTAAAACGCCATTAGGCGGGCCTATTATTATTATTATTTAAGACAACCAACGAATAGGCCCTACATGTCACACATAAGGCCGGTGTGCAGCAGCTATGGTACACGTGGGACTATCTAAGTTGAATAAGCAAGTACGTCTGCATTAACTTTACTTGGAAAGACAAAAAAAAAAGGAAAAGGGAAAGCTATGAAGAGGGGAAGCGCGATGAGCTGGTGCTCCGGGCCGCTGTCCCCTCCTCCCTCCTCGGCCGTCCACCAGTAGCGCTCCTCCCGCCCCCCGCGGCCGCTCTGCTTCCCTCATCAATGGGAGCGATTTGAATAATGTGTGAGCGCCTGGACTGGAGCCAATCAGCTGTCAGGGGGGCATGATAAATCGCAATGCATTATTGATAATAATAATTACGTTGACATGCGCATTTCTACTTGAGGGGCTAATTTCCTACCCCGAAGAATTTGGAAAAGAAGGGAGAAAAATTGGCAGGACTATTTGCTCCTGATGGTTGCACCATGTCCAGGCGCAAGCAAGCCAAGCCGCAGCACATCCACTCGGACGGGCCGGGCTCGTCGGACTGCGGTGAGTTCGGGGGACGATTCGCTTCGGGTCCGCAGAGTTTACCCAAAGTTTGCTTTTAGTCCGCCGCTGTTCTAAAAGTAGCCGTTTTAAACTCGACTACCTTTTGCATTGTTCTCTCGCACTTTGACCTGCGTAGTGACCAAAGGTATTGGCCGAGTTTCGGTCATTAATAGGTCTTTATGGGTGTTTTTTTCTCTCAATCCAAATCAAAGGTGTTTATTCAAAGTGAGGCGAACGGTTTGACTTGTTTTATTCATGTTTTTGAACACCGTGGAGGTCCACGGGCTGATCGATAGGTTATGGAGGCTCGACACGACCACGAGTCATTTCTCCATTGAACCCCATTCGATATTAGTTTTCATCATTAAACCAGAAGCGGGCTTGCCAGTTTTGTATTTGTTGATTAGTATTTAGTTGAATTGACGCTTTGGGTGTGCTACCTGTTGGATTTACAAACTTACTGGATTGATGTGTTTTGTGTTGGCAATGCTGATGGTTCGTGGAGCGTTATAAAGTCAAGATATACGCACCGTTGTGATAGGTTTTTATACAATATAGTCAGAAATGTGGGCCTACAGGTTGTTATTTTTGGTTAATATTATTGGAATTTGCACTTTAGCTAGTGTAAATTTGGGTGCAGGCACATCAATGTAACTTTCCACAAGTTTGGTTCTAGTGGCTTTAACAGCACGTGTCTATGGAGTACCAGGTTTTAAAAACTCAGGTTGGCTATTTTTCGTCTTTTTCTAAACAAAGGCAGTCAACAACTGCGTATGAAATGTGACTCGGGAGTAAGCTGACCTAAAGGCAATAAATCCCTCAGTTTAATGCATGACTGTTTCCTCTCGTACATATGTCGGCTAGTGGGGGATGGAGGATTGGGCTTTTTGTGGAGACTGGGTTTGGTCTTCTAACCCTAATGAAACCACGCCGTGGACATCACCTCCGGATAACACAACTATGGCCACGGATACCATGTCCCCATTATATAAGCCACATGCTTTATTTGATCATTTTTTGATTCCCTACCTACACTGGCCCTGTGAGGTCGTTTCAACTATGAACCCCACAATAGGTGATCAGTATCCCACAGTGCAAGGCTCTGTGCCATGACGTTGAAGTGTCTACTGGACTTACCAGTTGAACTTTTATTTCGATTTCAACAAATCTCATTTCACCAGGGCTGACTGACTCGCACGTCTTTGTTCTTGTGTGATTCGTTGTGCATATCGTGGATGAAATATCGGCGACACGTTGCGCCTGCGTTTTCACAAAGAATGCGGGGGTCCGTTTTTTTCCACTGTATGGTGCCTGGTGAGCAATTAACAACGCGACCATTTCGTGTGAGAATGCAAACAAGCAGGACTACTTGCCCCTCACTGAGTGCATTAGCATTTGACAATGCCCATACATAGGCGATTTGCGGAATGCACCATGGTGAGCTGAGAACGTTTTTCAGCCGCATTTGAGTAAAGTCATTTATTTTATTCAGATGTTTCCTGTAAGCAAATGAATCTCGCTGGCAATTCCTAACCCGATTTTTTTGTGGACTGTCCTATTAACCATCATATTTATCATGAGCATGCGTAAGGCTTTTGTGAAATAAGTTATTGGGCATTGTTTAGTCTTAGTTAGTGGCGTTACTTTTGAATAGTAGATGGCGCCCTCTACTGGTCATCGATATTACAACTTTTGCCATTATAGAGCTTTAATTCCCCTTGAGGAGTCTAGGTATTTTTTATTGGATTTAAAGGCGAAACAAACCACTGGCAATGTTTTTTTTGCACCACAAAACCTTGTTTTATTTTACCTGGTGAACATTTCTAACATTTAGAATGTATTTGTCTTATTTTAGGAGCCTCTCTAGATGGACCTGCTGAAGGACCGGAGCGGGACGTGAAGAGATTCAGAATGGACGACACCAAGGTCTGCAGCAAGTGTTGTGCTGAGTTCTTCGACGACGCCGAATTCCAGGAACACGAGAAGAATTGCACTAAAAGCCAACAGGTGGTCATCATGGGGGACGCCTGTGGCAACGGGGGCCCGGGGGAATATTCACAAGGTTCCTCTGACGGCGCCAACAGTGACCCTGAGGACGCCCAGTCCAGCAGCCACTCCCCATCCAACAACCACGCGGAGTCGGCAGAGAGGGCAGACGAGATCAAATCGAATGCGGAGGAGTCGGGCCAAAAGGACCAAAGGGAATTGTCGCCCGGCTCTGAGGCGACTTTCAGCTCGTCGCCCAAGCTGCAGGACTCGAACGTGACCCTGGAGTCCATGAGCACCACCAAGGTGGCGGTCACCCAGCATTCCTCCAAACACGCGCCCCTGGCTTCCTCCAAAGAGGCGCTGCAGACCATACCCATGATCTTGGAGCAGCTGGTGTGTCTCCAGCAACAGCAGCTCCAGCAGATCCAGTTGACGGAGCAGATCAGAATCCAGGTGGCCATGATGGCCCCTCAGGGGCTCCACTCTGCCCTCGGGGCGGTGGTGGACCCCCTCAAAGCCCTCGGTGCCCATCTCTCCCAGCAGCTCTCCGCCGCCGCCGCCCTCATAGGTAAAAGGACAGGCAGTCAGAGCCTCTCCATGGAGACCATGAAGCAGGGCAAACTACCTCAAACCCCCGGCATCCCTGCTTCTCTGGCCGAGGGACTGGGCGCCTTCACCTCTAAAGCTGACATTTTGAAGGGCGTTCCAGACCTGGCCAGCCGCCTGCCGGCTCTGCTGCCACAGAGCCCCGGGGCCATTGGTTTCCCCAGCCCCTTTGCTGGCCTTCAGGCGGGGATTGAGGCCTCTAAAAAGGCCAAGGCCAAGATGCTAAATCTTCCCTCTGACTCAAAGAACAGCGAGTCACTCTACAGGCACAAGTGCAAGTACTGTGGCAAAACGTTTGGCAACGACAGCGCTCTGCAGATTCACCTGCGTTCTCACACCGGAGAGCGGCCCTTCAAATGCAACATCTGTGGAAACCGCTTCACTACCAAAGGAAACCTCAAGGTGCATTTCCAGAGGCACAAGGAGAAGTACCCCAACATCAAGATGAACCCCCATCCTGTTCCGGAGCACCTGGACAACATTCCCACCAGCAGTGGAATTCCCTATGGCATGTCCATGCCCTACGACGAGGCCAACCTGGCTGACGTGAAGCCTGTGATCGGCGGTCCGATGGCTGGTATCCACCCGTCAGCCGTGCCGGGGTTGAAAAACACATTTGAAGGCATCGGAGGCGATCACTTCTCCCAGAGGCCCTCCCCGTCGCCCAGTGACGCCGCATCGGCGTCCTCAAACCTGTTCGGCCACGAGATGGGCTACGAGCAAAGCCGAGACTCCAAGGAGCTGATCGCCCCCCTGCTCCACGCCAACGGCCTGCTGGGAGACCAGAGCTCCGGGACGGCCAAGCTGCAGCAGATGGTGGACGGCCTGGAGAAGAAGACCAAGGATCCCAACGAGTGCGTGATCTGCCACCGCGTTCTCAGCTGCCAGAGCTCCCTCAAAATGCATTACCGCACGCACACGGGCGAGAGGCCGTACAAGTGCAAGATCTGCGGCCGTGCGTTCTCCACCAAGGGCAACCTGAAGGCCCACTACGGCGTGCACAGGGCCAACACGCCGCTGCGCATGCAGCACTCGTGCCCCATCTGCCAGAAGAAGTTCACCAACGCCGTGGTCCTGCAGCAGCACATCCGCATGCACATGGGCGGGCAGATCCCCAACACCCCCATGCCGGACAACCAGTACGAGGCCACGGACGCCATGGACTCCCTGCTGGACGACGAGAAGTCCATGGACATGGGCAGCTTCAACGACAGCATGGAGGAGCCGGAGACGGAGCTGCACTCCCAGGAGAAGCCGACGGACGCGTCGCTGCCTCCCCACGCCGCCGAAGACCCCGCACACAAACAGCCCGCCCCTCTCCTGGCCGCTCCGTTCTCCAGCCTGGATGTGCTGAAGAACCTCACCTCCGCTCTGTCGCTCAAGCGCCAGAGCAGCACTGCCTCCGAGAGTGAGGGGACATCCAAGGAGTCTCCCGCGACGTCGCAGGAGCTCCAGAGCGACCGCAGTCCCGCCGTCTCTGACGCCGCCATGTCCTACCATTCCTCCTCCCCCGCCGCCAACGTGGCGAACGGCCACACAAAGTCTCCAGCCTACGAGGAGGACTCTCCGCACCACCACGCCTCGAGACCAGACTCCGAGGGCGGCGCTCCGGAGGGCAACGAGTCCAGTGGAGCCCTCGACCTCACGGCACCCGGCAGCTTCACCCCCAAGGCTATTAAAGACGAGCCCGGGCTGCCCTACACAAATGGAGATTATGGTAAACAGAAAAAAAATCTTTCTTATTGAAATGAACTTTATCAAGGGCTGTTTTTAGTATAAACAAAGCCTTGTTGTTCCTGTCCATAATCTGATCTTTCCTTCTGCAGCTCACCTGCCTTTCACCCGAACACCCCCGAGCCTCGCCAGTCTGGAGATGAAGATCCCCCCGGAGAATCCCCTGGGCGCCCACGGCCTGTTCAGCTCCCAGCTGCCCCAGGGAACCGGCATGACGTCATCGAGCGCACCGCGACGGTCCACCAAGCAGCATCTCTGCAACGCCTGTGGCAAGAACTTCTCGTCCGCCAGCGCCCTGCAGATCCATGAGCGCACTCACACCGGGGAGAAGCCCTTCGCCTGCACAATCTGTGGGAGAGCTTTCACCACCAAAGGGAATCTGAAGGTACACGTCCTCTCCCAACAAAGAAACCCCACTGTCTCTCACCTGTTTTTGTTGTAGGGCAGATGTTGTTCAGCAGAACACTAATGGTGTTGGTTGGTTCTCAGGTACACGTTGGGACCCACATGTGGAACAACACCTCGAGGCGCGGCCAGCGCATGTCCCTGGACAACCCCATGGCGCTGATGGCCATGGGCTCCGAGGCCAAGATGCAAGAGATGATGCAGGCGCCGAAAGAGTTGGGCTCTCCGGCCATGAACTTTGACCCCTCGCTGTGGAACCAGTACGCGGCCGTCTTCAGCAGCGGCCTGGCCATGAAGACCAACGAGATCTCGGTCATCCAGGGCGGCGGGATGCCGTTCCCGGGGAGCCTGGCGGGCGGCCCCCTGGTGGGCTCCACCGGCGGCCTGGTGAAGATGGACGCCCAGCACTCGGGCCTGCCAGCTTCCGTGGCCGAGATGGAGAAGAACGGCTCGGACGGCGGCTCCAAATCCCAGTTCCCACATTTCATGGAGGAGGGTAAAATCGCGGTCAATTGAGTCATGAAGGTTTGAATGGGGCGACGCCGCCTCGACACGACAGCTACAATCAATATCCAAGAGTAAGACCCTGCAAAAAGGTGGAGGTTCGACAGGTACAATCAATATCCAGAGTGAACCTCGCGTGGTAGAGATTCTGTGCCGTCGCGCCCTTTGCTTCTCCGATTTTGAACAAATCACAAGTGTTCTTTGTAGTTGACCTTGATATAACTACTGTAGCTGTATTTACTTTTTTTTTTTTTAATATGCGGGTATTTTTTGTGTGACTTGTGTATCCAGATATTGAATGTATAACCTACTTGAAACTGCTTCACAATGTCTGTCTGACATGCTTTTGAAGGATTTTCTCTCGACTTGGGAAACGTTTCAGGGTGTGACCGAACATGGACACCGTGTTGTAGTGTTTATGGGAATACTAGTGTGCTTAACCATATTTCTTTGTACATGACTACTCACTTTCCCCATTGTGCGCTATAGATTTTATCAAATTGTACAGTTTTGTAGTGGTATGTTATGTTACATTTTGAAAAGAGGATTTTGGTCAGAAGTGAGACTCTACTGTCTGATTCCAGCATTTTTTTTGTTTGTTTGTTTTAACCAGATACCCTTTGTCATCCAATTGACACTGTAGATTACAAAACTGGTTCTCATGGTTACTGATGCTGAAATGTTGGTCGAAATGTATAATCTTTTGCCAAGTGCCTAACATTACTTTTTTTTTTCTTTTTAATGCATCTCCATTACAATAAAGGCCTGTTAGACTTGTACTTAAGCATGTTGTACAGCATAACATTGCATTCTTTTTTTTGTTTTACCATGCGTTTATCACACCAGTTTACAAACTTTGATTAAAATGTTTTTGCTACTCCATTCTAGTCTGCTTGTAGAACTGCAGTCTGTTTTTAGCTGGCTGAGCTCTGAAGGCTACGGAATGTTCAATGCTGTCGTGCCTGCACTTTATTTATATTTTCAAATGTTGGATATACATTCTATCATTGCATTTCAAGTCCATGTGTTTTTGTGTTTTCTTTTAACATGCATTTCATGTTCCACTCGGGGATAGCAACTCACTTTGTTTAGCTTTTACTTCTGAATTTCTTTTTTTTTCAGGCAGTAGCTCATTGAACTGGTTTTGTTCAATAACCTGCAATCTTTCCTCATTATTTATATTACATAAAATTGTGTTAGGGGGTTTATTCTACCTCATTTAGCTTATGATACTAGCGTTTCATTCTTGCCCCCTAATATCAATGCCGAGCTCACATTTGCTGATACATTCGCGAGTACGCAAAATCTAATTCACTCTCAAACTGCTGAGTTGAACAGTAATGAATGTATCACTGGACACTTTACACAAATCAGAATGGTCAGAAACGCTTACGGCTCCTGCTGTACATTCCCATTAATATGCATTTGCCAAGGTGTGCCTTTTTCTTTATATAAAAAAAACAATAAAAAATGCTTCTGAAAGTGTCAGTTAAGTAATGTCTAGCGGTTTTGCCTGTTTACAGTTTATTGTTTCTCACTAAGTGTTACTTTCAGGTCTTTTTTTTTTTTGAAAAATAAAATCAATGTGACTTATCGATGGCTCTCCTTTCACATTTCATGTCTGGAAGAAGATGGAACGCAATACATTTGGCCACATAGTGCTGACCAATACTCTGGCCAACTGCCGTGCCTCTCATGCTGTAAATACATTCATAGCCACTAAAAAATAATATTTAAAGCATTTTTCATATTTCAGAAAACAATTGGCTTTTCTTCAACTAAATACGAACGGCTACAACGTATCCTAAAATGATGAGTAATATTTTATTTCCTTTTACCCCCCCAAAAATGTAAACTGTAAAATCGGATTAATTCAGCGCTCTCTTGCAGACCTGCGCTCCCATTGCAACACATGGGGAGACAGTGCGCGAGCCTCCGCCCAGAAGCGACACAGCGGGGAGATTGTGCTGGAGCTCAGCTCAGGCTGCAGGAATGACGGACAATATTCCCTTACAACCCGTGAGACGCCAGAAAAGACATGACAGTAAACACAGGAATGGGTAAGGGTGTTGTACCGAATAAAACGCTGGAAAAAAAAGGATCCGTTTTTTAAATTAAAAGACCAAGTATATTCGCTCGTGTACGACCGTCGATGCTGATGTCATTGTTTACATGCTGATTTTTCGACATTGTCGAAACAGTGGACCGGACGTTTGTTTAACACGACGATGGCCATCGAAAATAATTACATGATTATATAAAATACGTCGTATTGTTATATTTTCATTCATGGGTCTGACGGTGCACTGTACACTGGACATCCGTGTTCCGCTGGAACAAGTGCAGCTCGACGCCCATGTCAATATTAGCTCTGTCGTGGAGCAGCGGATTGTCACACACCAGGGCAGCCAGCCGTCATGGAGGCCGTGAAGGCTTTACAGTCAACATACGCGCTTTCGTCTCTGGCTCTTATTGTAACCCGCACGGCGTCAGGTTATCTCTATGATAACCTTGTGTCTGGTGAACATCGCCACCAGAATAGATGCTGTGCTTGTGGGCTGCACAGACTCCAGGCTGGCGTCCATGCGTAGCCTCGATGATGTCACCACCTCTACACATGCTTTAGTACACGCGAAATGCCGGATTTGCTCTGCTTTGTCGTATTATTACCAACATATGTGCTGTGAAGGATGTGTATTCATATCTATTGAGAGAATGTAGGCTATACGCGTTTGGGAAGATATCAGTTATTGTCAGTTCTCGGTTCTTGTTGGCGTGATAGGCCCCCATTGACCATATAGAGAATAGTAACCGTTTTGTCAGTGTCTGAAATGTCACATGCAGTCTTGAAGTCTTAGTCACAAATTGATGAATGTGGAGAACAGAAATTACATTTACAAAAGTACCACAACATTTAATGTATCGCTTTTTGTATGTTGTAATCTAATGCTACAACTCAAATCAATCAATGATCTCGACTCAATCAATCAATGTGTATCAATACAACTGACATAATGACAATTCCATAAAAAAGAATGAATTGGGTGTGGCGTCCTCATAAGGCGGGCAGGCTGTAGTTTAAAATAACAAACCTAAAATATGTTGTTTGAGTAGGGTGGAGAGGGCTGATAAAGTTCTAACCCTCCTATAAGGCTTATCATCTTTCTCTCCCGTCACATTTCTAAATCACATTTCCAAATAAACAAACCAATCAATTGATCAGTAATGGAAAAAGTATGCAAAGCAGTATCCTCCAGAATGAGTAAAAATGTACATTCATGTCAAACACAGCCTTAAACCCTGCCAGAACATCCTCTCTTCATCTTGCTGTTCACATCAAGCAGCCCTAACCCCTCAAGAGACATGGCGTCCCTGCATATCAGGCCTTAGCGTGGCTCCCCGTCCCTGTGAGGTTCTCCCTAACGTGCGGCCGTGCTGCAGGTGCTGCCCGTGGTCCGGCTGCTGCGGCGCGGGGGAGCTCCGGCCCCGCACCGTGTGGCTCGGACACCCGGAGAAGAGGGACCAGCGCTACCCCAGGAACGTCATCAACAACCAGAAGTACAACTTCTTCACCTTCCTGCCCGGGGTGAGTGTCTGCCCCCGGGGTCACACCCCCACACTATTCCCCAGCCCATAACATGTGGGGACTAGTGACTATTCCCCAACCCATAACATGTGAGGACTAGTGACCAGTCCCCAGCCCATAACATGTGGGGACTAATGACTAGTCTCCAGCCCATAACATGTGGGGACTAGTGACTATTCCCCAGCCAGTAACATGTGGGGACTAGTCACTAGTCCCCAGCCCATAACATGTGGGGACTAGTGACTTTTCCCCAGCCCATAACATGTGGGGACTAGTGACCAGTCCCCAGCCCATAACATGTGCAGACTAGTGACTATTCTCCACCCCGTAACATGCGGGGACTAGTGACTAGTCCCCAGCCTGTAACGTGGGGACTAGTGACTAGTCCCCAGCCCGTAACATGTGGGGGCTAGTGACTAGTCTCCAGCCCGTAACATGTGGGGACTAGTGACTATTCCCCAGCCCATAACATGTGGGGACTAATGACTATTCCCCAGCCCATAACATGTGGGGACTAGTGACTAGTCTCCAGCCCATAACATGTGGGGACTAGTGACTAGTCTCCAGTCCATAACATGTGGGGACTAGTGACTATTCCCCAGCCCATAACATGTGGGGACTAGTGACAAGTCTCCAGCCCATAACATGTGGGGACTAGTGACTTCCCCAGCCCATAACATATGGGGACTAGTGACTAGTCCCCAGCCCATAACATGTGGGGACTAGTGACTAGTCTCCAGCCCATAACATGTGGGGACTAGTGACTAGTCCCCAGCCCATAATATGTGGGGAGTAGTGACTAGTCTCCAGCCCATAACATGTGGGGACTAGTGACTATTCCCCAGCCCATAACATGTGGGGACTAGTGACTATTCCCCAGCCCATAACATGTGGGGACTAGTGACTAGTCCCCAGTCCATAACATGTGTGGACTAGTGACTAGTCCCCAGCCCATAACATGGGTGAACTAGTGAGTAGTCCCCAGCCCATAACATTGGTGAACTAGTGAGTAGTCCCCAGCCCATAACATGTGGGGACTAGTGACTAGTCTCCAGCCCATAACGTGTGGACTAGTGACTAGTCCCCAGCCCATAACATGTGGGGACTACTGACTAGTCCCCAGCCCATATCATGTGGGGGCCAGTGACTAGTCCCCAGCCCATTACATGTGGGGACTAGTGACCAGTCCCCAGCCCATATCATGTGGGGGCTAGTGACTAGTCCCCAGCCCATAACATGTGGGGACTAGTGACTTGTCCCCAGCCCATAACATGTGGGACTAGTGACTATTCCCCAGCCAATAACATGTAGGGACTAGTGAGTAGTCCCCAGCCCATAAGATGTGGGACTAGTGACTAGTCCCCAGCCCATAACATGCGGGGACTAGTGACTAGTCCCCAGCCTATAACATGTGGGGACTAGTGACTTGTTTATATATATACATATATGTGAATATGTATTTAGTATGTACGTTTATATATGTCGTACATATTTAAAGTGTAGATCTGTATGTATATATATATATATATATATATGTGTGTGTGTGTGTGTGTGTGTAAATCTTGTGTTGCCTACCTACCAAGTGTTGACATTATCAGGAAGTATAGAGCAACGCATCCGGACATTACAAGTCATCTTACCAACGTGCAACCTACTTAAGTGACAAATTGTTGTTTACAATAAGCCTTGTTTAAAGATACAGGTCACATCCTGTGTAGGCATGTTTTTGGATGTAGTTTCTAGTGCTGTGCAACATGCTCAGCCAGTCTCAGGGAACACGTTCACATGGGCCAACATTAGATCTGCATGGTATGATACTACAGGCGAATATTAGGTCACATTTCAAGAATCAACAGAGGCGAGTGGTTGTGGTTTTTCCCGACAATACAGTCTGTAGTCTAAGTACTGCTTATGACAGCCACATATTCTCCACCTGTTTTACATATGAATTTGTTTTCCAGACATTCAGTGGTCTTATAGTCTTATAGCTTTTTTGTGTATGGACTTAGCCATTAAAAGTAGCCCAGATTTGTTTGGGAGGGATAAGACACGGCCAGCGCGTTTTTGCATTGCAAAGCGTGGTGCGTTTTTATTGAGTGCAATATCATAACCATATTGTGAACATGTGTGCCCTCACTATTATTAAGTTGCCTGTCGTATTTAGAAAAACATTTCTATGCACGCGCACCGGTAATAACTTGCCGCCACAACCCAAGCCCAAATGGAATTCCCCTCGTTGGTAATTTTGCACGTTGGTGGTATGAAATTCAAAGGCGTGATGTGACTTGCCATGTCATAACTTAGTATGTTTTTAGCCCCTCCTCTGTCTAGTCTTTGGGTTTTAGCTACTTTTCATTGATGCTAGTTTCCTATGGTGTGTTGCAATAGGGTCTTGTGTAACGTTTATTTCATAAGAATGGGTAATTACACGTTTCTATATCTTTTTCACTATATGAATGTATATGTGTGCTTTCCAGATGCATGGAAGGCCCGTTGGCTTTGACTTGAATGTTGCTTGAAAGCCTCTCTCTTTACTATTTTTGTCTTATTTTGTGTGTGCAGGTTCTGTACAATCAATTCAAGTACTTCTTCAATCTCTACTTCCTGCTACTGGCCTGCTCTCAGTTTGTGGAGGAACTCCGACTCGGGGCTCTGTACACCTACTGGGTACCCCTGGTAGGCATTACTTCATAATCACTGGCTACTGACATCAGGTTCATCCACTGAATGAGCATCACATGTAAATAATCCCACTAATAATGGCAGTGTTTGGATCCATGTTTTCAGTCATTGTCGACCTAGTGTCACAGAGAAAACTGATTCAGAATTAAAGATGAGTGACTGTTCAGCCTATGCACTGACCGGTGCTTTAAGCGTTTTGTTACTGACGGTGTCATGACTTTTCTAGCTCGTGGTGTTGTTCTTCACCATCGGGAGGGAGGCCGTGGAGGAGATCCGATGCTCCATCCGAGACAAGGAAGTCAATTCCCACATTTACTCCAAGCTCCTGCCCAGGGGTAAGGGCTCCGGCGTGTTGGACCGCTGCCTCCTAACTTAACCGCGTTGGGCCAGGGCTGAACCGTGCGTGCGTGCGGCTTTATGTTCCCGGGCTGTGCGAGCCGACGGGGCTGGGTTCTGTTAAGACGCACGAGGGCTCGGGGAGATGACGGGTAATTGAAAGCAGAGATGTAACAGTGTACATAAGAGGGGTCGGTATAAAGTGCTACTAGCAATAAAATGCAGGAGACCGTTTGTGGCTCCCCTTGATGTGGCAGCTTGTCTGACCCATAAACAAAATGACTGGTGGCCTCCATGATAGCCGCCGCCGCCGCCACCATGCAAATGTTTGCTGGTTGAGGGTGGAAACTTGATGGTAAAAAAAAATGGCCGAATGTAAAGGCAGAGTTCACCACAGACATGTTTCTTCTGAGTTGGCTTATTTTCTGCGCAATGTAGCTGGTACGTTAACAGTTCAGCGCCACATGCGTGTGTATTGGGGTTAGGGTTTTTTTTTGTCTTTTAATGGAAGCTTTTTATAGCATGTAATGGATCTCACACCATTGTTTCAACATATTGTTTCTAGTGTTTTGTTTTTTTCTTGTAAAAAAAAAAAAACCCAGACAACTACTTAAGGGAGTCTTGAAACTATGCAAAGCCATGTGAACCGAATGCATAGCAATATTAATGTGGTTTAATGTCTTACATATGCAAAACCTAGAGGTCATGGCAGGGGTCAGGGGCCAGTGACCCCACCCCCACCCCCAAACAATTTTGCCTCCTTATTCCAAACGCAGTGAGAAAGGGCTCAACACATTCTTTCATACAAGTGTCTCGTCACTCTGTTGATGCTGTGTGCGGGAAAGTAATTTTCCCCACACAGAATCACCACAGAGACTGTCGGGAGCTAGCACCACAATACACACAAGAGGTCACGGATTCACAAAGCATATTTTGCAGGGAGAGGTTTTACTATGCCTTTGAATGACGTTAATGGTAACAGGATGTCAGAGGGCCATAAATCCTGTAAAATCCATGTTGAAAGTTTACATGGATGGGTCAGAGTTTTGCTTGGTGCCATCTGGCTGCACTCAGTCCACAGCCGATTGAAATGTCCACTGAGCAGGCTCTAAGTTATTGTTCAACTTTGAATTACTATCACTACATTTGTCCGCCATTCGTCTCTATCGCCCGTCAGTTTAATTATATTTCCTTTCATCTCTTTCAGGCACGGTGAAGGTTAAAAGCAGTGGAATTCAAGTGGGGGATCTGATCATTGTGGAGAAGGTTTGTGCTTTAATATCAAAGCCACACTTTATATAAGGGTTAGAGAGTAATATAGGGTTAGGTGGGGTAGGGTACGCCATCGGCCCTCGGCACCTTTGTGTGTTGTCTTGTGCTGTTAAAGGATTGTCAGCTTCTATTTCCATGACAAGGAAGTTAAGGAACAAGGGGGCAGTTAATCTTCACCACACCACTGGACTTGGGACAGAGGTGAAAGGAGTTAGTAAAGATTTTGTAATCTTGTGATCAATGCTCAGCTACAGTCTGTCAAATGCAATGCCCATGTAGCGCGGATACACTATAAATGGCCTTTATTGAATCTGCAGCACAGATTGAAGGCAGCACTTTTTATTGATTTGATTTATTTATTTTCTCCCCGGCCTACCCAAACCCATAAACAATCAACCAATTTTTTTTTAGTTTTAGTCCCAATTCACAATTCCCAGCAGTTAGGGGTCAGCAAACTGAGTTCTTCCTCTGCCACTGGTTTTCGTGCGCGCAGAGGAATCTCTTAAGTCTTTCTGTGTGAAATATGAGATGTGGCCCCTCTTTAGTTTCCATCAGGAGACTTCTTTCTCAATCACCCACTTCAACACAGCTGAAAGAGAGGTCACTCATGTGTTGCCTCGCACACATTTCTTCTCGCGTGATTGATTGGTTTCCAGAGTTTTCTGAATTAAACCCAAAAAAAAACATTTTAGTGGCGTACAACCAAATTTTGGCTTTGTAAAAAAAATACCACAGAACACATTGGGCTAAAAGACATTTTCTTTTAAAATGGTATTGAAAATAGGGGATCAATCAAGAGGCATTCATCTTGAGGAAACAGTTAGAGGTGTCACAGTGGGGACATAATGTTCAGGGTAATGTTCACAGCCAGGCCGTGGCTCCATTCACACCAAAAAAAGGGTTATGTTGCAGTGGGGGTATTTGTTTTCCAGCCACCAGACCCCACGTAATGGGGACCATGAAACACTGAAAGTCTCTCTTAATACAGTTTAAGGGCGAGGAGGAGGAGGTGGAGGAGGAAGGAGGAAATGTGCAGGATCAGGATGTGATGCTGAAATCCTGTGTTGTTGTTGTTGTTGTTGTTTTAAGTCTTTTTTCTGCCCCCTGTCTTTGTAGAACCAGCGTGTTCCTGCCGACATGATCTTTTTAAGGACCACAGAAAGAAATGGTGAACATCTGCCTCCTCAGTCATCCACATCTCCTCGTACAGGCGGTGCTGGTAGCTCGACCGGGGAAATGGCCTGTAAAAAAAAAAAAAAAAAAAAAAAAAGGAGGAGGAGGAGGAAGACGAGAAGGGGTGTTGAGATGCCGGGATTAGCCCCCAAAATACCCCGGACAGGAAGTCCTACGAGGGGCGCAGCGTTGTGATTGGCCGTCGACGCTGCGCTGTCAATTGCGCGGCTGGCGTGGGGGGGCGTGGGGGGGGGCGGGGGCAACCCCTTGTGCGTGGAGATGATGGCCATGCAAACTTCCACACCTTTATTTTTATTCTGGCCCGCGCCGTTCCGTCCTTTGTCTTTCAAATTCTAAGATAATGGAAAGGGGATCGAAGGCATGCAAAGCGAGATCAAAAAAAAAATAAATAAAAAAAGATGCAAAGACTCAGCAGAAGGGCCACGAGGCCGACGGCTCGTCTGAATAATCAAATGGGGATTAGAGCCAAAGATTTGTCAACGATGGCACAAACTTGATGAATTGCGTTGCATTGTATATTTGCACATATACAAAAGAGCCTTATGTCCATTCAAAACATAATCCTCTCCCAGATTAGATAAAAAACAAACCTGTATGCCGACATGGCGGGTAAACGCAGCCGATGTGCGCCCATATAGAGCGGGTCACCCCTCCGCGGTGGAAAGGCTCTGGTTTGGAGCCCCGGAGCTATTGGCTGTTGTGGTTGTGTCTTCCTGTTGCTGGAAGGAAAAACACCGGCTTTGTTTGACTGGAAATAGTGCTTGGGTTATCTCTCTCCCATGTGGAGGCCATTAGGTCAATTAGAACGGAGCCCAGGCCAGCGTTGGGGGTTCTGGGCAGGATGACGCATGTCAGCCAACAGTGGAGGAGGAGG
>JAOPUH010000001.1:9353157-9363309 GCA_027123175.1 Urophycis cirrata
AACTTGTTTGTTTGGATGTTGTTTGTTTGTTTTTGTTTTGTTTGCTTGTTTCAGAAAGGGAAAAGCGTGTTGTGATTTTCGTTCTGGATGTGATTTTTTTTATTTTTTTTATCGGTGGTTGAAAACCAGTGTTTTTTTAATGCTGCATGAGTTTGACGGCCCGTCAAGTCCAGGCCCCCGGTCGTAGTGCGACACCTGCAGAGGTTCCCTCGACTGGAAGACGACAATACGATAACGTACTAACACTGACCCTCACACTAACACCAGTCTCCTACACTAACACCAGTATCCTTCACTAACAGCTCATCCATGTTCCGCAAATCTAGCTGACCGAACACTTTTGTGTCGGGAACGGGTTTGGGCGCATTTGAGTCGCGTTTTGCGCGTGAGTAACGAGGCGAACTCGCCTCACCGCCGTGCACTGCGTGGTCAGGTGGTCAGGTGGTCAAGGGGCTGTCGTGATCTTTCGGGGTCACGTCTAAAACAGAACAACAAAGAGAGCCAGGCCTTATTTTAGCCCGAGCCGGTCGTGTATTCTCAGGACCCGATTCACACTCTCCCATAACCGCGGCCTATAAACGGCGACTCCTAATTACACGCTGAAAACATTTTCGCCGGACTGCAGTTTGCCACGCGCACGCACGTCGTGCGTCATTTCCTGCTGCCGATGCGTGGACAACACCACGGCCGGGCGCGGCGCGGTTGTTTACGCGACCCCTGACCTCTGATGTCGGCGCCAGGCCGCGCCTCGCGCTCTGAGGAACGCGCGGGGCCAGCCGTGGGCGCTCGCCGGCGTGGTGTATGTGTGTGTGTACAAGCCGTGCTCGCTCTACCGCTCTCCTTCTCCTTTGGCACACACACACACACACACACACACAGGGGCACACACACGTGTACAAGTAGGGCTGCTTGTGTCTCCGCGTCTAGAGGCAAACACCGGCCGCGTCTCAGCTTTGCATGATGACTCACTCACTGTCGTCGCAGCGAGCCGAAGCTAAATCCAGCTGCCCACTGCAGTCTGGTTGTCCTTAACCACAAGCAAGAGGCTAAAATACGCCCGCTAACGCTAACCTCCGCCAGTGCACCTGAGTCATATACCACTGGTACGGAATCAGAAGCCCTCAGCCGAGTAGATTACGGATACCTTCACTGTAGTAGTAGTACTCATTCCTCAATGAGACATCTCTCATCTTCCTTTAAATAAAGTCACTCTACTGGCCGCGAATGTGCTTTTTGTTGTTGTTGTTGTTGTTTAGTTCATTTTGCGAATGCTTGTTTGTGGACCGCTCTACAGATGTCAGTATCATGCAATGGTCTCTGCTCAATGATGGTAACCTGTTGAAAACCAGGAAGGAAAAAAAAAAAAAGAATCTACAAGGTGCCATCCGTACTGATTTATTGGGTGACTGCTTCATTATAACCGTTTAAAACCATTTACTTTGCAACTTTTTGCACAACCTTTTGATGATTACACATTTTTTGTTATGGTGACATTGTAAATGGAAGATGAATGGAGGTTGATTAACACATATTTTGTTAAGACATGATTAGTGTGATCGTGCGTGTAAATAACTATTTTTGATTACGCTTATTTTTGTTTTAATTATATTAACTTATCTCTGGTGAATTGAAGAAAAAAAAAAGAGAAACTGAGTTGATAGTGGTATGATGATGATGATGATGATGATGATGAATAAAATCTCATGTTTTCTTTTTGGACTCTGCGTGTCTGTGATCTGTTGAGTCTCTTCAGGGTGTTGAGTTACAGCTGGACGTGTTGGGCCGTGTCTCGCCAGCGGAGGGAGTCCCTGGAGAGTCCCTGCAGTCCACCTCTGCCATCCCATAATCAACACAGTGTCTTAGACAGAGTCACTCCCTTGGCTATTGGACGTGGGGATACATCAATGGGCCTATACAAATCGATAAATCACGGAGTTGTAAATTGCTAATGATTGGTTCTTTATTTGAAGTTGTCATCTTGCGTTGGCCATTGCAGGACGTCGTACGTGTAATTGGATTAGTTGAGTCAGACTTTATTTTCATACCGCTTCTAATTATTCTAAACTCATGTAATTCAGTGTCAAAACTCAGTGTTGTTTTAATGCCCAAGTGCGTAGGCTTATGCCTTTCAGAAGGAAACCCGTAAACTTAATCAGTCTTGTAAAGCTGGAATTCCACCGCAGAACAAACAGCTCAGCTTTGACGTTCAAGGTCTCCTCTCTGGGCCTCGACGGGGGCGCCCCATTGGCTGGCTGCCAAACGTACGGTCCAATCAGTGGAGATCAGCCAGGGCGGGTCAGCGAGTTTTGACTGAGAAAAACTAGGAACCGGGTATGGCTTACTGTGACGGGCCACGCGTTTTAACATCCTGGCTGGAGGTACTACATGTTGCAACGTCGTGTTGTTGGCCCTCCGCAGCATTCATTACAAGATCTGTTTTTTTTCCATCCTGGAAACATCTTAACATGCTCCTCCCAATGGAACAGTGTAAGAGAGAGAGAGAAAGAGAGAGAGAGTGTGTGTGTGTGTGTCTCCGTCTCATTCATGACAGAATCCACCAAAAATATGTCACACACGCCTTGACTTGAGTGGCTGAGACAAATGACGCCGTGGAACTTGCGCGGGGCCGATACAACCGCGCGGCCAGCGTAACCATGCCGACCGTCTCCTGGAGACAGGGCCGCGTGATGGAGCCGACGGACAGCGAGCGGGAGCTGCCGTGAGGGTCATAACCCCTTTGGTGGAACATGAATGAGTGTTTTGTCACACCAGCCATTAGATCTTAATGATAGCACATCATAAGCCTCTGTGTAACAACACATCACAGTATACAGTCTGTGCTAAGGGATGGCAGCATAGTGTTACATTTGCGGCGGCCTAGTCACCCTTAAAGTCAGTCAGTTTGTATTGACGTGAAATACTAACCCAACTATCCAGCAAAGGCGAGTTGTTTACTATATACTGTTCTTAGTCCTGTGTAAACACCAGAGCCCGGCGATGCCAGGCTCACCATAGAAACATCGCAAAGAATGAACACACCCTTCTTCTGGGGCTATTTATAGCGGCGCAGGACAGGAATGCCTGGAGTCCTCCTCGGACCCAACAGGGCCGAGGAAGCTGTGCAGATGTGTTTCCTGGCCCGCCGTGCGGGACCCCTTGTGATGAAGGAGCACGGGAGCCACACATCCACACCGTCACAGTGAGCATCCAGTCTCCACGTGGAGTTTAGATCAAGTCTAGGTGTGAACCTGTGTGTCTCAGCGAAGGCTGTCCCCCATTGGAATGCATGCCTTTTTTTCTGATGTGTTTTTTATTTCACGGGGGGGTGAGGGTGATGCTGATTCTGACACTTGCTGAGGTGGTGGATGTGGACAGATGCACATAGAACTGAGTATTCCATAGAACGGTGAGGCAGGGTCAGGCGGAGTGTCGTGGCGCTGGAGACGACAGTGATCCCGCTCTGTTGTTTCTGTTCCACAATGTGGCTGCTAAGAGGGAAAACTCCATGAGCTAGTCAGTCAGCCACTTTCCACCGGAGTCCAGGACACTCCAGAATATCGATCTGAATCGGGTTACAAACAAGGTTGTTTTACTCCCGCACGGAGGTATGCTGTTTCCATACTGATGGAACATATGAGTTCATACCGCTTGGAAAAAGCAGCAAAATGTTTTCCACATATCTCAAGTTGTGGCAGGAAGGAAACGGGATTCCTTATTACACAATGGCAAACACCAGGGCTTTCCAAAGCAGAGTCTGCCAGCGGTGGGCTGTATGTAGCCTCACCAGCTATGGAGGTGCTTATGTCCACGCAATCCATAGGATTAAAGAAAGATCGCTGTACATAATCTACTATAATAAAGAATGAAACCTCTCTTTTGTGAAGGAGGTTTTACATGCACATATCTTTCATTTTGGGTTTGTTCATTGCCCTATAACTATTTATGATCATTGTTATCTAAACTTTGACCTAAGTATGACATAATGTGGTTATACATGACATCATAATGCAGTTGTTCAGCACCTAACAGTCACGTGCTTTGTGATTGGGCCAATAATGGCCACTCAGGGGTTATGATGTCACTAAGGGCCGCACTGATTGAGTGTTAATGGTTTAGTGAAACGGTCGACATGTTAACATCTGCAGTCATTCCCCAGATGTTTGTGTATACTCATCCAAAAAAATGTAACTCTTTTTTCGAGGCAAAAGAAACTACTCAACAACAGTAGCTTCTTGAAATAGCTTAATCACCCCCAGTCAAATTAAACTGTGACACAGTGATACATTGGGAAATAAAGTGTTTAATTCTATGAACTTCATAAATTATATTGGATTTTTTAATTTTATATCTGGCAAATGAATAAGTCAACTCTGTTATTTGTTTTAAATCATGCATACTTTTGCCCCCGAAATGTCCTGGATAGAATTTCCATGACCCATGTTTCAATGTAGCATTTCCATATCGAAGTTCCACTGTTTGGATTCAACTGCTCAATCACACATGTTACCCTTGGAAAACCATAACAGGGGGCAGAGCTCTAACCCAGACTAGCCCACTTCACCGAGCTGTTTCTCGAGTGATGGAAAATACTGCACGGACTCGGAAAAACTGGGCTCTCCAAGTTTAAAAAAACGGATGTGCATCTTGGCTGTCTGGACTCGGGCAGTTTTCCTTTTCCCAGCCTCTGCCGTCTTCATTTACTCATTCATAATTTCAATTGCATAAGAGTTCCATAGTGGTGGAGTCACTTACATGTGTTCGCCGAGGCCCAGTCACAGAGTAAAGGCTGGGTTAACCCCCCCCCAAAAAAAAACACGCGCTCCTCCAGATACTACGGGCTACAGTCCCCCCGTTCGCTCCCAACGCCGCTATCAGGCCCGCTCATCGATCGCAATCCGAAACAGATCCTCACTTCGCCCACCACAAGAAGGCTGATTTTCCTCTGAGCCGGCTGGCGTTTGACTTCAGTGGTGCCAGCTCTGTTTCAGGCAACGCAACTGGTGTACACATATTTCCAGCCAGATGATTTAGAAAAAAGCGTAAAAAGAGAAGGATTTGCTACATGAAATTATTTGTTTCCATTGACGGCCTTCGTGGGTTTTAGGTTTGAACTCTGTTGGCATAGGAAAAAATGGTTAGTAAAGGCCATTGAGATAATGCAGTAATATGGATTAATCATAATAATAGGTGAAAGTAATCAAGTACATTTAATTTGGGATCCTCTAAACAGGTTGAGTATACCGAACAAATTATGTATTATATCACATGCTAAATATGTACCTAATTAACTTATGAGACATCATCCTATCAGGAGCCACCTCTGTATCACCTGGGACATCTTAACATTCATCTTGAGATGCCCTGTCATCACTGAAAAGGAATGGACCTGAATTTCGTGAAAAAAAAAAAAGGTCAATAATAAATATGACAACACCTAGGATAATGACCGTGGCATAGATAACATGAGCGTTAGGCTAACATCTTTCAATTCAGGGGATCATTTCGTTCCACGGTCTCTACTGAGAGACACGCCCTTCTGCGTGGAATGCTGCGGAGGGTGTTTCATCTAACGGCAGACATGCGGCGCTTCTTACCAAAGGATACGAGGGATGCTCTCCATTATTTGAACATATGAGCTGAGGATGCACATTAGCCAATCCCGGCTAATGTGGCCTTCCTGATAATGCACATCTGCTGGCAATCATTTCCAATCGGACGTGCGCGGCGGTAATAATTTGTAGTTGGCCTATAGTCTCTGTCGGAGTCGTCCCAGCAGAGGTCGATAAGTTTAGCGTTGCGACAAACCCAATCGACTTCTTGACAATGTATTATGAGCTCATGCCGGCTCAACACGTGTGTGCGTGTGCGTGTGTGCGTGTGCGTGTGTGCGTGTGTGTGTGTGCCTGTGTGTGTGCGTGTGTGTGATCCGTGTTGGTGACAGGGTGTGAGATGCTAGTTACTTCTTTTTGGCCGAGTTGTTGGACTTCTGGTTCATGTTCATAAAACAGCCCCGCACGGTCCTGCCATTTCCTCCCTTGCTGAAATTCGACTCCTGGATGTCGTTCAAGTTGCTGAATATTGACCATTAGCGTTTCCAAACAACAACTCGGGTGTTAGGCCTGCATTAATGGTGAAGTGTTTCATAAAATGTGTACGTAAATGCACATGACTATATAAAATAATATTTAAAACATTTATAAAAACCTGAAAAGTTTTACAACTTGTTGGGAGTGACCCCTTTTACTGTATGTCAGCAAATACTGAAAAATGGGACACTTTTCTTTTTTTTTATTTTTTTTTTTTTTACATATTTTTGTATTAGCCTACTTTTTCCCCAGGTGAAATATGTCTCTCCATAATTTTCCATTCACAAATAACAAACATTCCATTACAGTGATAAACAACAGTAAAGTTTCCATTGAATATAGTTATTAACAACATGGAAACACGATGGCTAGGCGGGATTTAACCACCAAGTAGTCTGGCTTCATAATTCACTGAAATAAAATAAACAGTTGGGAGCACAACATTTGGTCTCGCAGAGCACTAACGACGTCCAAAAGGCACACAAGCGGCAAAACGCCGCACAAGACAGCCTTTAAACCGCGTCGCTCCAACTGATTTAACGTAGACCTATAGGCTACCGTATCAAGGCAATCGGGACTATTTTTTCGTATTTTTTTTTCTCAGCCTACAGTAATTTTTTCATCCCTACAATGAAGTTCTTGTGCGCTACTGTCTGAGAGAAGCCGCAGAAATGCCTTGGCGCATGAGCCGGAGACGTCATGGATTCCTGAGTGTGGGCTTTGCAGGAAAGCCCTGAGTCTCCAACATGGACCGGCTCCAGGTTTCCATGGCAAAGCGCATAAACAGGAGGAAACACAGAGGGAATCCCGTTATTTTACAGCATTGGACCATTATAAACACCCAGAGCGGGGAAGGAAGCCGCTCTTGATACTCAAGTAATCCTCAGAGCTAGGAAAGGGACTTCATACCACGGCGACTGCCATAGACGCTGATGCAGCTTCACGCTTTCTGAACTTATAAAGACAAGACAAGAGTTGCGTCTACAGCAGCAACATAACTACAGCTCAACTTTAAAAGGAGTGTTTTCACCCAGCTTGTCACTTTCTTCCCCCGACGAAGGAGGTTCTCAACTGTTATGGTTACGACAGGAAAATAATTTTTAAACTTTTTTTTTTTTTTTGGTTTAAAAACTTTTCCCCCCCTCAAATGTTCAAAGAGGCTTGGAGACTGCCGCAGTACCACGCCATGAGGTCGATGGATCAAGGTATGGACGCCGCGCGTGGTGAAGTGTGAATGATTATCTGGTAATCATCATTTGTTCATTTCATTATTATTATTTTTTTTTTTTAACATTCAACATACCGCTGTTCGTTTTCATCTGTCATGTTGTTCACTTTGACTGTTGTGTTCGTAAAAAAAAAAAAAGTTAAAAAAGTTAAAAAGTACAATCGCAGGCAGCAGCCGTCATTCGTGGTCCACGAGCCGTGTCTCGGGCGGTGATATCCCCGCGTGCCAACGGCAGCCAGCAGCTGCGCGTGGGGAGGAACGGGAAACACGTAGCCGTTTAAGGCTACAAACAACAGCTAACGACGTCACTACGTCACTACAACAATACGCTACTCTGATTTAAACAAGGACGCCCAAAAAAACCCCGCTTTTAATTGAGAGGAAAGTCTGCTTCACGTCACGTGTTTGTAACTTCACTACTGGGCAGGGAGAAGACAAACATGATAGCCAGTGTTGCCGGCACATATTTTTAGTTTTCATAGTTTTTTTGTGTTTGAAGTGTGGGTGTTGGTGAAGTAAAAGAAAAATAGATGTGGGATATTTAAAATCTTGTGGAAACATAACCCGGTCAACGACCGCGGCTATGGATCTGCAATGCACGTTTAGACTTTAGACACGTTTAGACTTAGAAATGAGTTTACATTCATTTATGTTGAATGACACAACTCTATGCCTACTGTCAATACAAAAGGGGAGCTGGAGTGCTACGGGTATCCCTTGTATCCTCTGGTGCTCTTGGAAGGGTTAAAAGTTCATAAAACAGTTTGGAAAAAGATTCCAGGTCCAGGCACTCAAATGGTTTAGCCCCTAATAATAAACAAACATTTTTTGCATCCTACTGAGTGCCTGGACCTGGAACCTTTTTCCAAACTGTTTTATGAACTCTATGCTTACTGTATATAATGTCAAGGGCCTTGGCTACTCTGCTGACTGAGAACATCACTTGTGCTCAGTCAGTGTGGCATTCATTCCTATGGACGCCACTGTGACAGGCCCCTGCTGGAAGAGCTTATCTATCTATGGGTTTGGGTTGAAGGGAGGGAAATGCTGTGCGTGTTTGTGTGTGCGCACGCGCGTGCACGCGCGCACACACACACACGCACACACTACAAACCTCACCTTAATGGTACGTTTTTATAGGGCTACATGTATTGCGTAATTGCCACATGTCAGACACCCGGGGGCAGCAGTAAGTCAAAAGAGAGGCTGTCCGCTCGCGTCAAAGGTGCCTTCTCTTGAAGCTAAATTTATACAAAACGAAAACAACTCAAATCAACGCACGACATCTAGCAAAGGGCGACAGAACACACATTTTATGCGTTCACCATTTGACCAACGTGAGAAAGTGGAAACAGGAAACTTTTACTGCCCAAAGCGTCGCCCCTGATGTTTCTCCGCGTTGGCTGTTGCATCACTTGCTTGCATATTCAGCGACAGCAACAAGTGAGCAGGTTCCCCTCCTACAACACATCCCATCGCGACACCGGTGTCTCTCTCTCTGTCTCTCTCTCACACGTCGCATGGCCTCGGTTACAGACGTGGCAAGCGCTCTGTTTCCCTGCTGATCAAAAATTATGTATAGTATTCGTTTCGCCTGAACTGGAAAAAAACAGCACAATGAGCCAAATGACATCCTTTTACGACGAAAACGAGTTGGCGGAGGACCTCAGCCAAATGAACCCCGAGGAGGATTTGGAGTTCGAGTATTTGTTTGAGTACGAACCGCCTGGTGACGATTTTGCCGGAGGAAAACAAGGTTGGTGTGGCTTTATGAAAGCGTGATGCCATGCCCGTGAATCCTCACTTAATGGCCTCACCTGCGTGTTGTCTCGCACAGATTCATCAGGCTAATATTAAGTACAATTGGTTGTAAATTGCGAAACGAATGCTGTCCAAATACTACAACTTTGATGATGTGGTTAGTCAAGCACCTGCGTTAAGCTGCGTGTTGCCATTGCTGTCAATGTACTCGAGGTTGTAGATTACAACTCTTGTAATGTAGGCTTTAATAGTTAACCTGTATTTAGTTAATCTGTATATGTTGAAACGAACAGTGTTTGGTAACTACTGCACTAACAGTGGAATAACAATGTTGGAATCACAGCAATGATACTAATACTACTAGTAATAACTATGATAATACATGGACCAATAAAGATGTAAATCACAAATAAAAGATTATTAGCTGCTGATGCTGTAAGGGTGATCTGATGATGGCGGCGGCTAGCATGTTGCATCTCGTGTCATTCACACGTTTCTGCGTTTCCTGTTTCCTCGCCCGTCCCAGATGACCCGAACCTTGCGGCCCACAAGCTCCTCAGCCCGAACTCTGAGCAGGCCTTCCCCCTGGAGGAAGCCCCCTACGGCCTCAAGCCCTGCAGCCCCTCCTACGGGGGTGACGCCTCCCAGGCCCTCGCCGGCTACGACGCCCAGGAGCTGTCGCGGAGCTACCTGGAGCACCACCACCACCAGCAGCAGCACCACCCGCGGCCCAGTGGCCTGGCCCTGAGCCCGCGCATCGAGATCACCCCGTCCCGCGAGCACTACATCCACTGCAGGGACTCCCTGCAGAGCCACCCGCTGACCGTCAGCCCCCGGCCCACGCTGACCGTGCCGGGCCACGAGAGCCAGGCCTACCGCGAGCCACAGTGCCTGAGCCCCGCCAGCAGCAACTCCTCCACCAGCTGGCACTCGGAGAGCTACTCCCCCTGGGCGTCGCCCTGCGTGTCCCCCGGCAGCGGCCAGACCGCCGCCGACCTCTGCCCCCGCCTGCAGGGCATCCACGCCGGGGGCTCGCCGCGCACCTCCCCGGGCACCTCGCCCCGCGCCAGCGGCCTG
>JAOPUH010000001.1:9498627-9508865 GCA_027123175.1 Urophycis cirrata
TCGCGTCATTGTCGCCTTTGTTTGTTGTCTGCACCGTGGAGACTTCCTGTCGCTGGCTCTGTGTGTGTGTGTGTGTGCGTGTGCGTGTGTGTGTGTGTGTATGTGTGTGTGTGCGTGTGTGTGTATGTGTGTGTGTATGTGTGTGTGTGTGTGTGTGTGTGTGTGTGTGTGTGTGCCCGCCCTGTCTGCCAGGCGCTCGTTGTCTTTGAAGCAGAGGAATAAGAAGCCTCTGAAATGAATGCCATATCATCGTATAGTTTGTTTATCCCTCAGCGACATCGTGACACACTGTTCCCGCGGAAACTTTTGCCCTGAGCTCCCACCGCTCCTCCGGCCTCCCTGCTAAATGACAGCCATTTCTTTAAATAACCTCACATTGGAGCTCCCACGGATGACGGCCAGTGGCACACTAGTCATTCTTATTTTTTTTTTGGTATGCATTTGGCATTTAGATTTTAAAATCTGCTACACAAGGCGAGAATGTTGTCATTAACTTCCATCATTCACTCTGGCCTCTCTCCCTCGTCTTCCTCCTCAGTCTCCTCCTCCTCCTCCTCCTCCTCCTCCTCGCCCTCCTCCATCACCTGTGGCTAATGCATCCATCAGGACATTACCGGGAAGGTGATGTTGTTTGGGGCGGTGGTAATGTTGTTGTTGGGGTGGTGGGGCTGTATATATTTCATATGTGACAAGCCTTATCTGCCCTTCACCAAACACATTTAGGAGGGGGGGGGGCAGGCGAGATTAGCCGCCGCCGCCGCCGCCGCGCCAGGAAGATGAGCGACAAGGACAGCTGCCAGTGGCGTCCGCGGGCGGGAGGGCGAGCCGGTCTCCTCACAAATAGACCCCGGTGAGCTCAGCAGGGGGGCCGCCATTACGAAGCCCTCGTGTCGCCATAACCTGCTGGGCAAGCATGTTATAAATACATATATAAAAAATAATACACATAATAATGGTGACGATAATATAAATACACTTTTCCACGAGCCAATCAGGAAGCGTAATGGACAGCCGGTACCGTAAGCTGTGGCCAATGGGGGCGCGGGAGCGATCGGCTGTAAATAGCGTGTCGTCAGCGCAGGTGTGTGGACAGTCTAAATGGACTTTTTGAGATGCTCCCATCCGTCAAGTCCTGTCAGATTGGGTGGCTCCGATAAACCAGCTCTGATAAACCAGCTCTGATAAACCAGTTCTGATAAACCAGCTTTCACAGCGGGAATTATGACAGGACTGGACTGGACTTTATATGCATACATATGTTTGTGTATTCGTGTTGACTGTATATAAATAGATCATGTATGAATGTATATGTGTATTCTATGTATTTCTTAATATGTACTATTCTATATATGCATTCATATTATCTGTTAACTAGAAAATGCAATTCCACGAGAGGCATTACTTGTGCATAGGAATGCCCGTAATCAATTAGATAAATCTAGATGAGGTGGAGATCGAACTGCCAACCCTCCGGTTGTGGAACCCACGCTGTACCCACTGAGCTCTGCCACCCAGTTGACAGCCAAAAAGCAATTAGCGGAGTCAAACGTAACAATGGAAAGCTATTCTCAACGTTATCTCTATGGGAATTTTTAGCATTTTTAATCACAAATGTCTTAAAAAGTGTAAGGTTTTCAAAAATGAAAAATACATAGCACAGCTATACAGAAGTAGACCTTTGTAATACAGTTTGAATGAAATCTCGAGGTTCCGTCGTTTAGCCTCCATTAAGTGCTGAAATGTGGTGTGAGGAACAACAATACGACAAAAAGCGATATATCTAGTTTGTGCATCCCTATGCACAATAATTAGAGCTTTCATCCAAAGCAACGTGTTTTACCACATCAAACATTGTGGTTCGAACTCAGAACCCTTTGGCCGGGAGTCGAACCCTCGCTGCTCCTAGAGTATCCCCACACACTATTGAGAGCAGGAAGAATGGACGTACCGCACCTCCCAACGCACTGGGATGGCGTGGACTGTAAACAGGACCGCCGGCTCCATGTGTGACTCACCACGACGCATTCCCCCCCCGCAGCAACTCGGTGAACACAGTCTTTTCTGTGCCCCGTTCGTGTGACTGGACTGGACCATTGATACGACACCCCATCGATTTACGCAGCATTGACCGGCTGACTTTAAGTTGACGTAGTGGTAACAACCTGTCAAAATCAGTACAAACCGTGGCCATGTTGAACCGCTTGAAAATTGGCACCCTCTGTGTTTTTGTTGAGCGTTCTCGGCGACGGAAAGCTCCGGAATCACTTGTTCCATTTCCAACGTCGTGAGACAGGCAGCCACAGCACGGGCCCACACAATGGGAATGCAAAAGGCATGATTGGATTGTGCTTTAGCCACTTAGCATTTCAAGGTAGCCCACTGGTTCTTACCCTTCGCTGTCTGTCCTCCCACCCCTCCGTGTTCCCTGACTTTCTCTCTCTCCCTGCCTCCCTCCCCATCCAGCCTCGCCTTCGCCCTCTCTTTAATCTCTCACCGCTCTCCCTCTCTCTCTCTCTCCTGCTCCTCTCTCTCCCTTTTCCATCTCTCTCTGCCTCTCTTCATCCTCTCTCCATCTTGCCTCTGTCTGATTCTCTCCATCCTCTCTGCGTCTTGCATCTCTCTCCTCCCTCACCATCCCGTCTCCCCCTCTCTATCATGCCTCTGTCCATCATTTCTCCTCCTCCTCTCTGTCTCTCTCATGCCAATCGCCCTTCTCTCTATATATATCTCACACGTCTTTCCTGCCTCCCTCCCCCTCTATCTCCCTTCTCTTGCTTCCTCCCCTCCATCTTGCCTCCCACATCCTCCCACTACCCCCCCCCCCCCCCCCCCCTGCTTCTCCCCCGTCTCCCACCCCCCGCCCCAGCATCTCCCCCGTCTCCCGTCCCCCCCCCGCTGGGGCCCAGGGCTGTTAGTACTACTAACGATACATGGGAACACGTATATGTGTGTGTGTGTTTCCGAGTGTGTGTGTGTGTGTGTGTGCGTGTAGACACAGAGAGTGTACACGTTAAGTGTTGCTAGTGTGTGAGATGGAGTGAGAGATTCTGTTCTTGTGCTACTAAAAGGCGAGCGAGAAAAAACTTTGCAGTTTAAGTTGAACCCCCCGCCACCCCCACTCTCCGTGCATGTGTGTGAAAGGTTGAGGCTGTGTGAGTGTGTACTGTATGTCGGTGCTGGCCAGGCGCCTTGGTAAACTGTGCGGGGGGAGCAGGGGAGAGGAAGCTGGTTAAGCTCCTGTCATTTTCTCTACGACGTTTCTGGCCTCTGTTGACAAAGCGCGGCATTCATCCCGCGGCCGGGCTTCCGCCCGCCGAAGCTCGGCTCTGGGCTCGGCCGCGTCGACTCGTTTGTTTGGTTTATATTTAGCGTTGAAAAAAAAAAAAATTATAGCATAGTGGTTTCAAGCCCTCTTAGCAATCAGGTTATGTTGCTCCTTTGGACTGGAATATCAGCTCCTGTTTAGGTTGCTGACATCATTTCGGGACGTTCTCCGTTGCCTTTGGGCGCTAACCTAAACGGTACCTTCTTGTCGTTGGCGGTTATTTCGGTCATTTTGCGTCATGAGAAAATAAAAAATAAAAAAATAAAAAATAAACAAATAAATAAATAGGGTTAAGTTAACCCTAACCCTAACCGTGATGCACATAAATAAAGCCAATGCAAACATAGTTCTGTGTCTTGAATGAATTGAGGCCTGGCCTTCACATCCTCCAGCAGTCAGGACGTCCAACGGGCGGATTAGGGGTACACAGCGACAGAGTGCACCGCCATCAGTGTCACATCACCGTGTGCCGCATATGGAGCATCACTGTCTTTGAGAACGATGTCACTTGTTTGTGAATGTCATGCAGGGGGAACGGGGCCAGCGGGGGGCCTTCCACCGAATACAGCGACTCACATGGTGAAGTTGGAGATGAACGCGGAGGCGGGCAGGTCCACCTCGAAGGCCGCTTCCTTGGTGACGGAGAGCTGGTTCCACACGGAGCTACGGACCGTGGTCAGGGCGTAGCGGGAGACCACCGCACACTGGACGTGGTAGTCCGTCACCTTCAACTGAGAACGGCACAGCGTCAGGAGCGCGCCCGCAAAAAAGAGGGGGACACGCACGCGCGTTCACGTGCGCCCGCACGGAAGATTCAACACGATGTACGAGGTACGAAAATGTTGTCATTTAAAACCAAAAGCCTCCCCAGGGGTTTTGGTTATAAGTATATCTCTGGGATGCTTTTTTCGACCCAAGCTATAATTAGTTATACACTTACAGGCAACAAAGTCCCTCTCATCTGACATTTCCGTGAGTCGATGTGGGTGGAGCCATGATGTTTTTTTTTTTAATTGTGACACACTGCTTCTTAGAACATAAACCACGTCCAAACTTCTCACTGTAACGAGTGTGTTCATTTCTCCGCCATAAGGGTTACCCTAGCTTAGCGCTTAGCTCTCTCATGACAAGTTAAGACGACATCACAGAGAACTTTCTCTGCAGGGTTTCCCCCCGCCCCGTCCTCCTCCGCGTGTTTACCCGGGTACCGCATGGCGCCTGCCGAAACCCATCTGGTCAATGCTGCCCACATCTCCGCGGGACCGCGGCTCAGCTCAGCAGCTGTCAGAGCCCCCTGCCTCTAATGGGCCTTAGACCGTGCCGCTGTGTTCCGGGTTCACATTCTCATTTAGAATTTTAGAACTTATGTACAAAGGAGTGTATCTCGATGCATAAGATCAAGGATTACAAAAATAGAATTGTACCAATATAAATACACATGTATGATGGTTTGGTCCTGGAGTAGCTGAGAGTTAAGGTTGTTTTTTTTAATGGTTGATGGGTAGAAGTTATGGCCTATCTGAAGGAAGGTTGTTCTTAACTTTGAGCCAATTACCAAGTGAATCAATGTTGTTAGCTTTAACCCGGGCCACCTCATGATCAACCAGCATCTGGTTTCACTCTAGTTGTGATGATTGATGATTGACAGGGATGAAAGTATAACTACAATCATGATCAGAGAGTTGTATACAATCACCGGCTGTCCCACATATCTCAGTAAAACACTAAGAATGATTGTGATGCCACTATCTAATGTTGAGGGGTATTTCGTGTTAAAACACCTAAAAACAACACAATACATACCATGGACTTGGCTGGTTTGCCTTGACGTTTGGCTCTCTGAAACAGAAACAACCACTAAATCAGTCTGTTTACTGTCATTTCATGAATGTTGTGCTTGTAGTAAAATACCCATTTAGTGCTTAGGCATTAAATTCCTTTTTAATGATGTTGAGAAAGTAAAAGGAACTGCCTTCTCTAAGTCACTGCATTTGCAGTGCTGCATTTATTTAGTAAAACAAGTATTGTGGCAATCTCAGAAGCATGTGTGAGGGCCTAATGGTGGGGATTTGAAGTAAATGTATTTACTGTAGCCTACAGGAAGGTAGCTGGGTTTTATGGTGTGTGTCCAAATATTAATCTTGCATACAATCCCTTTCTTTGTCAGTGTATTGCTGAGGTTTTCAAATAAGCCCAGACCTAAGAACACTGAATGAAAATGGCATTTTGATTTTTCGTATGTTAAGCAGTTCTATGGGAGCCCAGTCAAGCAATCTGGTACAGCCATTAGTGTTGTTTCACCGTAGTTTGACGGCGTAGAGACAAAAACAGGCCTACTTTTTTAATCATGATTTTTATTTACATATTGCGCATGGATATACTTTTTTTGTCGTGAATGAAGAGGTACACCACATCACTCGATCGTCTTGCCTTTATCCCCGACCACTAGTTTGCGTTAAAAAAGGCCAGTCCTAAAGCTCCACATGGCCAGCCTGTAGAGAGACGGGCTTCCTCACCTGCAGAAGAAGGCGCTTTGCTCCAAGTTGTAAGCCTACCTTGTATTCCCCCGATAATCCCGCTTGTAGAGAATACGTAAAGATGAACAAAATGCATTTGATTTTAAAAGACATCATGTCCGTAAAACACAGGCTGTGCCTCAGATGAATATCCCCGAGTCTCGATGCCCCCACGAAGTCGGCGGGACTGTGAAGCCGCGTTTGCGTCGACTTGGCGACAAACCTCACCTTTAAAAGCAAGTCCCTTCAGCAAGGGGCAGGCTCTCCCCTCACTGCCGCTCCGTGTGAAGCTGTTGGAAATAGCTCCAGTGATTTATTAGCTGTACCCTACCACGGCCAACTGGTTTCGTGTGGATGCAAAAAAAAAGTGCTTTACCGAAGTTTGGTCAAAAATATTGTCAAGTCCCTCTTGAGTTAGCAATAGCAGCCACGCTTTAGTGCGCGCTGGACATTCCGCACACTGTTGACTTTAACGGCGGACCACAAAAGTGAAAGATTCACTCATGCGTGTCAACTATTTGGACATGCCTCTCCGCTCCTTCATCACATAACTTCATGCTGCTATATGACTGAGACGTGGTTTAGAAAATATGTAATATGCACATCACAAGCAGTGATTGTGCGAGAGCATTTCTTCTCATGTCGCAAACAATCACAACAAGCAGAACGATGACATATGTAGTTAATAAGCCACAACAACGAACAATCCAAAATGCATCATTCGTTATTCACGCGTAGGCCGAGTGGTGATTTGTCTTTAGTGTCTATTGTACCGTAACATATATTAGTTGTTTGTTTGGGAACTGTCCATGGTGCTACCATTGTTGCCCTCAACTTCAACATCCCTTGACTGATCCGAGTAAGCTCAGCGTTTATTCCAGCGGTTTCCCTCACCTTCCCACTCACTCGAGTTCCTACGCTATTTTCTAACATTAAGGCATGTCGTGGTCTTCCATTGGGAAACAATTGCATCAACTGGTGCATTTGAGTCCATGTTTCCCGCCGGTCGTCATCACATGTGATCAGGGACAGTCTGCAGGGCGTCCGCTGGTTTTCTACTGACGTCAACGTTCTAGAACGACAAGAAAGAAATAGATATGATGAGATGTGTTTACATAGTTTACCCGTTGGTAAGGAGTTCTGAACTGTTGCAGTATGAATTCAGACCTGATTTGTGTACAGAATGGTAGTATAGAATAACAACAACAACAACAACAACAATAATAATAATAATAATAATAATAATGAAAATCAACCGCAAAGATCCCTGAAATAATAAGAAATATAGCATAATATACATGTATATCACAATATGATACCGATTAAACATTATTCATAGAGCACTATTTATTGCGCAATACATTTTATTATTATTATTATTATTATTATTATTATTATTATTATTATTATGACCACCATCATAACATAATTATTATTTTGATTATAAAACCTATAGTTATGCATGGCTATTAATGTTTGGAGCAGACCTATAAAAACAAGAAAAGTCCATTATTAGTGATTATAAAACCAATAGGTATATGGCTTTTAACGTTAAGCATACGCACACATATGTAAATTTCTCATTATGATGACTTGTTATCAAACACCACCTTACCAGGGGTCGATCTCTGTGTGTGTTCACTGCTTCGACATTCAGAAAGAACTGCTCCACCTTGCAGCCTACAGAGGATGAGATGTACAGAGCTTCCATGAGAGGGTCCCGGTCTGGAACCTCAGCTCCTGCTGTGAGGACCTCTACACACTGATGGGGGAGAGCGCTGGCAGCCTACCGTAGGCTTGTGGGGTGAGTTTCAGCACGGTGTGCAGAGGGCATCTGAGATACGGTAAGTCCACTATTTAAAAACACAAGCATGCGATCAAAAAACTAAAAAAGTCAGCCTTATACTAAATCCACGTTTCAGGAATAGGGAGGCGTTTTGCGTTTTTACAAATCAACGTGGAAATGCGTGGCGTGTGGGGGAGGAGCCAGACAAATGGTACCTGCAGGTTTATCCAGGAAGTAGGCCAGCAGGCAGCGCATGACAGCCTGGTGGCAGACGACCAGAACGTTCTCCTGCCTCTCCAGCTCCATGATGACCGGCTCCAGGCGGTGAACCATGTCCTCGTAGGACTAGCGCGTGCCCCGGAAAGAAAAAACATCTCATTAGGGCGTTTCCAACACCTTCGTCAGGGACTAATGAGGAGGAGAAATCATCCTGCTGGTGTTTGGGAGAAGGACCACCTACTTCTCCTTTGGGGTAACGATAGCGATACTTGTCCTGGTCCCTCAGAGCGAACTCCTCAGGGAAGTTCTCCTGTATCTCCTCGTAGGTCAGCTCCTCACACACGCCCTGGGACAGACAAAGGGGCGCATCTATTTCACATTGAACAGGGTAATGGTTGAGGTGGCTGATTAGGCATCTAGTAACAAGACATTGAGTTAAATCTGAATCCTTTGAGGTACTTTAAAATGTTACTTGCTAGCCAACCATCATCTCCTTAATCAAAATACATCTTTATTCCATACTCATTGAAGCATGTGCTGAACAAACTTCATCTCAGATGTATCTTCTGACTCACAGCGTCTATTTCATTGAGGGCCTTCCACTGTTCATACTGGGCCCCCAGAGCCTCCGCCGTCTGGATGGTCCTCTTCATGTGACTGGTCCACACCTTCAGATCACTGATGTTCTGGCCCTCAATGAAGCCGGCCAGGGCCTTCGCATACTGAAGGTCGTTCAATACAATACGTTGATAACAATAATGACAACGGTTGAATGATAAATGTTTCTTCATAATCATTTAAAATCAATGTCAAATTTTTTACTTTGATTTTCGTAAAAACAGTCTGAATCAACACCTTGCTGAGCCCCCCCCCCGATTAAATATCAGATGTTAAAGACTAAAACCTACCTTACCTAGAGTGACCTACATTGAAGTAAACCCACCTACAGTTAGCTAACCCACAGTGGACTCACTTAAAGTGAGTACATGCTAACATGCTAACATCAACTCTGACGCGCTAACGTCAGGCTTGGTTCTGACCCAACGCTAACCGCGGGTCCACTGACCCGCTGGCCGCGCGGCGACAGGCCCGAGTCTCCCCCGATGCGGCCCAGCAGGTTGAGCTCGCTCTCTCCGTGGCGGCTCAGGTAGATGGATCGCGGCGTGACGTGGATGTTCATCAGGTAGTAGACGATGCGGCTCTGGATGTGACCCTGGACCCGGTTCACCAGGTACCTGCTGCCCACGTTGAAGATCTTGATGTAGGACAGCTTCCTGGCGCGTTACACATGAAAACCAAACCCCTCGATGTTATGGTTGCCGTTTGCATTTGGATCCATAATTGAACAAGATAATGACAATGAAGATGTCGTACTAATCCCTGACAGGTAACTAAGATAACTAGTAACTACTAGAGTAATGAAAAATGTGAAAATCATCAAAAATGCAATGCAAAATACAAATAAAAACATTATACACAAAGATAAACAGAGCTATTGACTGTGCAGCCTCCATGACTTGATTACGACAAGTGTACAGCTACACTATTGTCACGTATACCATGGTGTAATTAGTTATTGCACGGTGAACATTACAGCATTGCACCATTACACGACAATTTCCTCTTGTCCTATCCTTCATCTTGAGGGTATTGTGATCCGTGTGTACATGTGATATGCCAGTACCTGTCTTTCTTATCATCTATGGGCACGTAGGTCGCCTCATAACATTTGATACGCTGCACAAAGTCTTGCATGGCCTCCTCCGAGTCTCGGTCCAAGTAGTCCGGGCTGCCCAGCTTCACTAGCTGTCAACACCACGAGTCAGGCGCCCGGTCACGGGATCAAGGACAACAAACAGGTGATCAATCATTAAGTCACTCGGAAAAGCATTATTGTGCGTTTTGTTTGTGGTCGTGCAGGGTGTCGGGCATGGCGCGCCTTCGTCGGCTTTATCTTCATCACCTGTATATTCTTGGCAATGATGTCTGGGTCGTCACACATCGACTCCACAAAGAACACCTTTTTCCGGAAAGGAGATGAAACCATTGACTCGGAGGGCAGAACTCCAACCAGAAACACTTGCCACACACACACACATATATTTTGAAGCAGTGACATACTTTGCCAGCGTTTCATCATTTAGATGACACTCATGCCGTCAAAAAGCTAAGGATTGGTCACATCTGCTTGCCTTGTAGCCGCGCTCCTTTGCAAAGCACATGATGACCTCCCTCCTCTCCTCTGTCGTGTTGGTGGCGTCAAACACCTGGAGACACACTCACGTTAGCGCCACGCCTTCAGACGCCACCGCGGGGGGGGGGGGGGGGGGGGGGGGCGGGGCCGGGGGAGGGGGTGGGGTGAATGTGGAGTTTTTAAGGTTAAGTGGGATGT
>JAOPUH010000001.1:9582986-9595016 GCA_027123175.1 Urophycis cirrata
ACAACCCCCCCCCCCCCCCCCCCAGGTTCCCCTCCCTCTTCTGCCCCACCCCCCCCCTCCTCCCCCCCCCCCCCCCCCACCTTCACTCCACCCAGCCCACTCCCCAGCATGGCCAGTCGGTGTCCCGCAGTCTAAATTTAAACGGCAGCGAGGGGGGCAACTGCTCCTCCAGAGGCTCTGGGTGATCCTATCATTTTTCCCTGCCCTGTGGACTTTTCGGTCAGACAGCCAGGGCCAGGAGCAGAGGCCTGCGGCTCCGAGTCAGGGCGGTCAACACAATCCAGGGGCCAGAGGACTACAGAGGAGAGCCGGGGACCAGAGTGTGTCGCACCATCGCAGGGGCTCTCGTTTGTGGAATACCGTTGAGAGAAGAAGAAGAAGAAGGTTTGTTCTCTCGCCCCAGGACCAAAACACACGCCAGGCGTCAAGATGGCGGCCAACGGTGAGGCAGCCAAGCCGGTGATCATGAACGAGGAGGAGCTGAAGCGGAAGCAGCGCGAGAAGCTGAAGAAGCTGCAGGCCACGGGGGGGAACCCGCGGCCGGCCAGAACCCTCTTCATGTTCTCCCTGAAGAACCCGTTCCGCAAAGCCTGCATCAACATCGTGGAGTGGAAGTATCCTTCGTCGTAGTGGAACCCTCGTCCGGCTGCGGAGTCCTTCTAGAATATAGTACATGTGTACATGTGTGTATTTACATTTAGGACATTTTAGCAGCCGCTTTTGTCCAAAGCGTTTGTCATACATTTGTGGGGTTTGGCGTGTTGGACAGTTGGAGGTGGGGGATCGAACCGCCAACCCTCTGGTGAGCAGACGACCTGCTCTTCCCACTGAGCTATTGCCGCCCTATATAGACACAGAGTGTGTAAGAGCAATAGTATGGACTGTAGGAGTAACCCAGGCCATTCCACTGTGTCACTCCTAGTTCAACACTTTGTGGTTATAGCGCAGGAAAAGACGTGTGCCTCAGTGTGCTTCTTAACAGACATAACTTGCGTTGTTGACGTTCAAACTTGACTGACAGGCCCGCCGTCAGGGAGCGCACACACACACACACACACACACACACACGGCCGACAGCTGCCAGCTGTTAGCTCCGTGCTATGATAAGCATCACCGCTCCCCGAAATCCCCTCACAATGCCGGGCCCGGACCGGCCCTGGGCGCTAAGACTGTTGTTATGTATCCGGCTTGTCTGCGCCGACCGTGTGGGCATGTCGGCTCACAGGCCCACGCGCTGCCGGGCGCTCCTGGTAAGCCAAACGCTATTAACAGACACGAAACCATTGATTAGGACCCGCTCTGGGTCCGGTTGGCACACATTTCCCCCCCCCCCCCCGGCATAATGCAGACAGAGCTGGGAAGGTGGGAGGGTGAGGGCTGTGGGCCAGGGCTGGCCGGGCCACCAGGCGACACAATGGGAGCCATCGGTGTTTGTGTGTCTCTTTCCCCCCCCCCCCCCCCGAAGGCCGGCAGTGCATCACTGCATCTTAAATAGACCCTTTGTCACCCTCGCCGTCATCATTTGTACATTGCTTTGAATGGCTGTCAGCCATCATCACGTGTAACCATAGTGAGCTGTACGAATGATGGGATGGAGGATGAGGCAATTCAGTAAAATAAGATTATCGCAAGTAAAAGTTACTGGTTTGATATTGTTGGTTTATTTATTCTTTATTCGGTATTTCAGCTTGATATAATTAGGGAAGTTATTCAGATGTTGGGGGTTTCCACAATCTAAGCCTCAGGTCTTAGTGTCGTTAGAACAGAGGAATGTTCCAGAAATAGAATAACACAACGATAGTAAGAGAAAAAAACGTTTCTCTATAGTTTGTTAATTATGACAACCCTGACCTCCCAAAACAGCAGCCGCTTTAGAATATATGTCCACTTGAATAACTGGAAAGTTTAAAGTTAGTAATGAGTTGCATTACTTTCTATCATCTGGACATATTCTTGGGATGTGCAGCTGTCTAGCGGCTTCACAGGGAGACAGCATGCTGAGTTAGCAGGGGGATTCTGTGAGAGTGCCCCCTGGAGACGGGAATGGGACGGCACAAGGCAGGATTACACAGAACCTTAGGGTCTGGCGTGTTGATGGGGAGCCTTTTGTTGGCGTTTCAGAGGAAATCAAGCTGCACGGATCGCCCACGACTCTGGAGTGAATTGTTTGGAATCAGCAAGGAGGATTCAGTCATATGAAGCATGTTGAGACCTGAGGCTTGTTGAGACAGAACAACTTGTATGATGAAATGTTAATCCCTCATTAGGCCTTTTATTTCCCCTGACATGTAGCCCTCAAAGATGCGAACAGACTCAAACTGACTCAAACTCCTTTGTTCTGTTCATTATGTTATCAAATCAAAACTAAGGACGCATTGGACTTATTTTCTTTAAATCCCAACAATTGCTGCTGTGTGTGCGTGTATGCTATCTCTATCTATTTGTGTATGTGTGTGCATATGCTTTCTCCATGTATGCATGTGTGTGTGTGTGTGTGTGTGTGTGTATAAGTATAAATACTCTTTTGATCCTGTGAGGGAAATTTGGTCTCTGCATTTTTCCCAATCCGTGAATTAGTGAAACACACTCAGCACACAGTGAGCTGCCTGCTACAGCGGCGCTCGGAGAGCAGCAAGGGGTTAGGTGCCTTGCTCAAGGGCACTTCAGCCGTTCCTACCGGTCGGGGTTCGAACTGGCAACCCTCCGGTTACAAGTCCAAAGCCCTAACCAGTAGGCCACGGCTGTGTGTGTGTGTGTGTGTGTGTGCGTGCGTGCGTGCGTGCGTGTGCTATTCCTATGTATGCATGTGTGTGTGTACGTGTAGTTGTTATTATTATCCTGAACTTCACTCACCAGAACTTTTGAGATCATCATCCTGTTGACCATCTTCGCTAACTGTATAGCACTGGCCGTGTTCCTGCCCATGCCTGAGGAGGACAGCAATTTTACCAATGAAAGTCTTGTGAGTAACACACACGCACGCACACAGACAGACAGACAGACAGACAGACAGACAGACAGACACGCATGCACGCACACACACACACACACACACACACACACACACAGCCAAGACACAGACAAGTTTGTCATACTGATATCTCTGAGTCATTTGGACATTGTGATTCAATGTAGAGCTAACAATTAAATTGGATTACAGGAAACGGTAATAGCAGTGGGAATGTCTTTGAGTCGAGGTCATATTTTGTTCACTGTTCTATTCTGTAGCATGACTCACCCTGTATAGCAGACAGGTGGGTAGCTGAACCATTCATCAATCTGACTTGTATGGCTGTTTTGAAATGTCAAACTGTCCACGGAGCATTGCTCATCAACTGGTCTACAATGGAGTCTGTTGATGCCTCCTCCTACACTCCTCCACTCACCTTCACCGCGTGTGTTTGGTCCTCAGAAAGACACAGAAACATTCACAGGATCTGTTGTTGAGTTCATGTAACATTTTTAACCACAAGCGTTTTAAACAATTAGTTTTATGTTCAAAACTCAAAACAAATGCTTCAATTCAAAAGCATCTTTTTGTTTAAAACAATCCCTTGCATTTTATCTACCATCTCTCATATATATGCTATATAAACTGTATATACTAGACAAAAAAACTCAAAAAATAATTTCTCCACCCCTCCTGATCAATACTCTGTAAATAGTGTGTGTATGATTGGAAAGTAGAATCGTGTGTATTAATGCCCTGAGACTGAAAGTATCGCAGTAACCGTGATCGTGGGTGTAAGCCCACCTCGCGTTTTAAATATAGATCTTGATGTGTGTGTTTATTCCACCTCGGTGGGCCGCGGGGGGCTCATATCAGGCATTACATAACACATAGATCACGGCCTGCATCAATGATGATGTCTGCGGTCGGCCCGCGCGTTACGTAAACCCCGACACACAAGTGTAACGCGCAAACAGTGTCGTTAAGCATTAACCGGAGTGGACGCTTTCACAGCCTGCGCCGCTAATTTGGAGGTGTGACCTTCAGCAGCCTCGCTACTCTAACACATCCCCGGTGAAACGCCACCTGCCCCACGCCATCTGTCCCTGCTCTGTAGTGAAGCCCAGGTTCTGGTGGGGGGTACAACCACTTAGCCCAGTGCCAGCCAAACATGCAACGAAATACTGAAAGCGTATCCGGGGTGCCCACGTTTTTAACCTAATTTTCCATAGCCAAAATCTCTTGGCTCTTAGCAGAGATACCTTTCAATGAATTACTAGCCAATTCTTGATTCTTGGCCACTTTTGAGCAGTGGTGTGACGTAAGAAAGTATGAAGGCTTCTGCAATGCTATTGCAAAACTTTGCAATGACAAAGTATGAATACTGCTGCAATACCTTTTTGGAGTAACTGTATTTGACTTGAGTTTTTCATATTGCTGTCGACTTCTCGACTACTTCGCCAAATAAAGATAAAGAAAAAAAAAAACAGGGCGCCGATCGACCTGTTTAACCAACTTTCACCATCGTCTCTTTCCTGAGATATCTCTACTTTTACACATGTATGACTTTCTAGGACCTTGTTCATCACTGCTTCTTAGCTACCTTCATGTAACTCTTAGCTACTTCTGAGCTACATCTGAGCTACCGCTGAAGACTTCTGCTCAGGACCTTCTTCAGCGTGTCATTCCAGACACCGGAGAGGTGTAAGTGGAGCCGGTCAGACATAGCTTGAAGTTAATGTTTCGCCTCCACACTGACAGAACAGGGTCAGCCAGCCAGCGTCATGAACCTTTGGCGGATAGGAGAGAGGGTTCTGGTTCTCGTAGCACTGACTCCAGCACTGTGACTCTACTGCGTGGCTAACCAGAGTTTTCATGAGACCTACATGATTTATTGTGGCGTTGATCTGAATGGGTTTAACTGAGCATTTGTAATGGAATTTAAACTCAAGCTGTCTCTAAACATCATGAGGGTATCATTCTGTCTCAGACCAGGAGCTTGGTATCTGTAGGAACGGTGCATATCCAAAATATACAAATGTGGACATTTAAGTTATGGGATTACCGTCTTAGGCAGACTTTCAATTATAAAAGCTGTAGATTTGAATATTTCCTGTAACTCTGAATATGTATCGCTGCAGTAGACACCTGTGCTCTGTAATCTCCATACACGTCTGGCTGCATGTGAGCCTTAACATCATCCCCAACCTGAATGTGTGGTTGTTGTGTTTCTGTGTTCCCTTCAGGAGAGCCTCGAGTACATCTTCCTGGTGATCTTCACGTTGGAATGCTTCCTAAAGATAGTGGCGTATGGGCTGGTATTCCACGAAGGCGCCTATTTACGAAACTGTTGGAACATACTGGACTTTGTAATCGTCTTCATGGGGTAAGTGTGTCACAGCGCTAACACCAGATGCTTTCATTAGCTAAACACATAAGGCTTGTTTTTACATGGATATACCAACATGAATCACTTCTCAGCGACGTCTTCATTCACTTGAAGGCGGTGCCATCACTAACTCACTGTAAACGGTGTCTATGTGTTCCTTACACTGTAGCCTCTTCACGTTTGCCATCGACACCATCAACCTGGTCATGGGCGTACCCCAGGAGAAGGGCGGCGGCTTCGACATGAAGGCGCTGAGAGCCTTCCGAGTCCTGAGACCCCTGCGTCTGGTCTCAGGGGTCCCAAGTGAGTTCCCATCTTGCTGCGTGCGCGTCTCAACTGTAGACGAGAGAAAAGGGGACGCAGACGAAGACGAGGTTGTGAAGGGACCAATCAGATCGGTTTGAGGGGTCCGGACACTGTGGTTGCGACGCGTCAACCCTTCACTTTACGTCCGCCTCGTTTTACAGGCCGCTATAAAAGCCCGCCGACGTTTTTCTGATCTCTGCTCGCATCTAACTCGTCCTCGTAAAGCTCTGAGAAGACGACGCGAGAATTGAACCGTTTCTGAGTGTCCGTTAACTGGCGGCTCGTGAAACGCTGCGGCGCACGCTGCTCTCGCTCTGTTGACCGCGCGTCACGTTGCCCTTTGACCTCCCCTCGCAGGCCTCCAGGTGGTCATGAACTCCATCCTCAAGGCCATGCTGCCGCTGCTCCACATCGCGCTGCTGGTCTTCCTGCTGGTCACCATCTACGCCATCGTGGGGCTGGAGCTCTTCAAGTGCAAGATGCACAAGACCTGCTACTACACGGGCACAGGTGGGTGTAGTATAAGATATTATCATAGTCATCATATGTATACTGTATATATATATATATATATATACAGGGGTGAAAGTAGTTTTTATTTCTTGCCGGTACTATTAATTGACTCATAGTGCACGCGCAGAACGCGCATTATTTATTATATAAATAATGCATTATTTATTATGTCTACTTATCAAGCATTCACTAGGACTTCTTATCACTCTATTACTTTTTATCACACTAGTATATCACTCTTTCATCCCCCTGTATCAAGTTTTGATTAATCAAATCAAATAAATTGCAAACACAACATCACACTCATTTTAATAAAACATTTTTTAGCTGAACAGTTAAAAACTATCTTGACTTTTCATTTTGGACATTGGAGACAGAACAGTGGAACAGAACAGAAAAGTGAAAGTTTATGTAAAACACTTCAAAATAAATTCCAAAGAGGCTTGAAGTAGCTGTCCTCATCTGTTTGACGTCGCCCACGCGCGCTATCTCGCTCGTTGTCTGTCGAGTGAAACACTGCACGGAAGGTTCAGACACAATTCAGAGACAGTTCACAACGAGTTAAATGCAATGTCTATTGGGGAAAACGTGTTGCTTCTGGTAATTTGATGTTAGCAGGTGTGTTGTCATGCTGAAAGTGCAATTTCCTTCAGAGACAGTATATTCTTCTTTCCGGTACCCGGCGTACCCCCTCCAGATCTTTTAGTGGTACGCTGTACCGGCCAGTACTGGCTATATATATATATATATATACTGTATAACAATAGCTACATGCTAACCCATAGACTTACAGTCCATTCAGATAGAAGTCATTAAGTTATTATTGGGTTATGTTATGTTATAGTTAGCAACCTGAGGGCTTGTGAACCCAGAACCTTCCAGGCCGGGGTTCGAACACCCTCACCAGCAGACCGTCCCGTCCCTCCCATGTGTGTGTGTATGTGTGTCAGAAGTGCGTTCTCCCGCGTTGACACCATCTTGTTTCCAGACATCTACGCCACGGCGGAGGGCGAGCCCCCGGCGCCGTGCGCCCAGGCCGGTAACGGCCGGCGCTGTCTCATCAACGGCTCGGAGTGCCGGCCGGGCTGGGAGGGGCCCAACAACGGCATCACCCACTTCGACAACTTCGGCTTCGCCATGCTGACCGTCTACCAGTCCATCACCATGGAGGGCTGGACCCAAGTCCTCTACTGGGTCAGTGACACCACCTTCACACGTGTCCCAGGCAGACCCTGTTATCCAAAGTGATTCACAAGTCAGACGAAAATACAGCTCATGTGAAAATACAGATCATTTGATTGACTTTACACTCTCGTTAAGAAATGTTCATTTTGGGTTGATTAAAGTTAGCCAGTTCATGCACATCATCACTCATTCGACTGCCAACCCTTTCCCTCTCCATGTCATGTGACCGCTAGTAACCAGAACAGGTGGTTACCTAACACTCGTCCGCCTTGTTTCAGGTGAACGACGCCATAGGGAACGAATGGCCCTGGCTGTACTTCATCACCCTCATCCTCGTGGGCTCCTTCTTCGTGCTCAACCTTGTCCTGGGCGTGCTCAGCGGGTGAGGGAACTCGCAACCTTTAACCGACCAACTTAGAACCGTTTCCAGGTTCCTGCCGGTGTTTTCACTCTGCCAAGGACAGACATTAGGCAAAAGAAAGAGCGGTGCTTTTGTTCTATTCTCCACAGGGAGTTCACTAAGGAGCGAGAGAAGGCCAAGTCACGCGGCGAGTTCCAGAAGTTACGAGAGCGCCAGCAGCTGGATGAGGATCTCCATGGTTACATGGAATGGATCACTCAGGCCGAGGTCCTCGACGCTGACAGAGAGGGCAAAGGTCACCGTTATTATGATTTCTTGTAGAAGACGTGTTTGATCTCACAGCTCACGTTGTGGCGTTCTGGGTCGAGGGTCACAATGTTCGACCGTTTTCGCTGTTCACAGGTCTGCTGCCTTTGACCAGCGGAGACTCAGACACAGACAGCCTGTATGACATGGAGGGCAAGAGCAAAATCGTCTACTACTAGTGAGTCCGCCGCTCTGTCCGTTCACACACCAAAGCAGTGAAGATGAGGCTGCGTTTACAGCGCAGAGATCTCACTCCAAAACCCCTGTGTTGCTTCTCTTTGCGGGCAGCCGGCTCGCTCGGAGGTGGAATCGTTTCATGAGGATGAAGTGTCTGGTGTACGTGAAGTCCAGGGCCTTCTACTGGGCCGTGATGATCATGGTGTCCCTGAACACCCTGGCCATCGCCACGGAGCACCACCACCAGCCCCACTCACTGACCGTCTTACAAGGTCCATCTTCTTCAGTGCCTGGCCACTGGGACCCCATGCACCATGAAGAGGGAGCAACACTCATAAAATAGAATTTGATGGGGTTTTCGTACCATATGGACAGTGGGGCAGTAAAGGGAGAGGGGATGGCACAGGGCATGCCATAGCAGGTCTGAATCGAACCCGGTTCACTGCAAGGTTTATTGCCCTAATGTGGTTTGGGCTCTAGTGCATGGTGGGTTTGAGAGAAGAGGCGAGCACGTGAAATCTCTTTCATCATACACTTAATTTTCCCTGTAGATATAAACAGTGAACATATTTTTCCATTATCCAGATGTTGTAACCAGGCTGCTGCTGTTGCTGTTTGTGCTGGAGATGTTGGTGAAGATATACGCTCTGGGCCCCAGGATGTACTTCATGTCGGTCTTCAACCGCTTCGACTTCTTTGTGGTGATGTGCGGCATCGTGGAGATGATCCTGCTGTCCATGCAGTCCATCACCCCGCTGGGCCTGTCGGTCCTCAGGTGTATCCGGCTGCTGAGGTTCCTCAAGGTCACCAAGTAGGTCACCTTCACGCTGGCTGGAGTATCATCCGTGAGGGGGTGAAGGGTGATGGAGTATTAAGGGACTCATTAAGAAGGTCTCTCTCATGTGTCTCTCATGTATCAAGATGTCCTCCTCCTCCTCCACCTTGTGTCTCCCAGGTACTGGACCTCCCTCAGCAACCTGGTGGCCTCCCTGCTGAACTCGGTGCGCTCCATCGCCTCCCTCCTGCTCCTGCTGTTCCTCTTCATCGTCATCTTCTCCCTGCTGGGCATGCAGGTGTTCGGGGGGAAGTTCAACTTCCCAGACAGCTCGCCCAGACGCAGTAACTTTGACAACTTCCCCCAGGCGCTCATCAGTGTGTTCCAGGTAAGGGAACCCCTGGCTCCTTTTGTTTACAGGGTCCTGTGCTCTGCAGTTATTGGAAAAGTCCTGTCATCTTTCTATTAAAGTACATTGTTCTTCATGCACTTATAGTTTTGGTGAGGCTAAAAATAGTGATAGTTTGGTAGGTTGCCTTATAGTTTTCCCTAGTCATTACCAGTCTTTCATATAGTTGCAATTAATTATCTATTAAACTTGTAGATGAAATTGAGATTGGGGAGGTTGTATAAACACATTATTCGTACAAAAAATGTAGTCCATATTAGAAAAATACTGAAGTAGAGTGTTTGTGACACTGTATGCGACATTTCGGTGATCCGGAGAACGGTTAGACATGGGTTCAATCCTCTGAAGGTGCTAACAGGGGAAGACTGGGACAGCATCATGAACAATGGCATCATGTCCTACGGAGGCCCAGCATTCCCAGGGATCCTGGTCAGCATCTACTTCATCATTCTCTACATCTGTGGAAACTGTATCCTTCAACCGCCGTGCCCACGCCAGCCGCCACCCAAGCAAACTAAGAATTTAGTCGCGCTCGGATCTGGGAAAACAATACAAGCTAACTTTTCCTTTTTGCCTGAAGTGAAAGCAGCCGTTGTGTTGAGGTGCCAGGGCTGTCTTGGCGTTGGCTCCCTTGACTCCCGAGATAACAGACATCCTGCTGAACGTTTTCCTGGCCATCGCCGTGGACAACCTGGCCGAGGCCGAGAGTCTGACCTCTGCTCAGAAGGAGAAGGCGGACGAGAAGGTCCGGCGGAAGCTCATGAGGTAGATCTTCACAGGTGTGGTGCCACGCTCCCCGATGGCGCTGCCGGGTTCACACCACATGATGTTCCTTCTCACCTTCCAGGTCCAAGAAGCCTGACAAGTCTGAGGAGGAGCGCGAGAGGTTGGCCAAGAAGCTGGCAGAACAAAGGGCCAAGATCGAGTGCATGCCCACCACGGCCAAGGTGACCGCTATGTTGCTGTTTGAGGCTGCGATATGCCCCACGCTATGTTATGTTCATAACATAACATTGTGTCATGAGTTGAGGTTATGGTATGGCACATTTTTAGGTTGTGTTGATTTTTAAGGTGATGTTTTGTTCCATGTTTTAGGATACGTGATGGCACATGTTATTGTCATGTTTATGTTTTTAGGTTATGATGGTGATTTAGGTTATGCTTTAGTACATGTTTTAACGCCTAAACACTTCTGGTGAACTCAAGAGGAGAAGCCTGTAGTCATCTCCCATTCCTCACCCTAACCCTAAATCTCAATCTGTGCATCATTTTAAACATTCAAAGCAAAAACAAAGCTCCTATACATTGAATTTTTTTTTTAAAGAAGGATTAATAAACATCACTTCACTTTGCTTCTTTTGTTTTTTAGCTGAAAGTCGATGAATTTGAGTCCCATGTCAACGAAGTGAAAGATCCATTTCCACCTGCAGATTTCCCAGGTAATGTTTCAAACCAACCAGAGAAGCCTGGTACTTATCCTGTACTTGTCTTACTTTCTAACATGTGTACTGTGAGCTGAATAATATGAGAGAGAGATGTTTGAAGTGTCTTAGCAGTGCATTTGTATCAGTGCACTGCTCCTGACTGTTAGCTGTAGTGAGTGTGACTCATTATTATTAGACCTTATTCCCCAGAGCTTATATAGTCAGGGTCTATAGTTAGGCCTGTTTTCACATGGCCATATAAAGCATGATTCACTATGCACTGAAAAGGAACAGACGTATGCTTGCGTGCCAAGAAAGTCGAACCTCACTGTCCACAGCCAGGTCTTCAGGCCCACTCTGCTGCCCTCAACCAGGCAAGATCCACCCACTGTTCAGCTGAAATCAACAACCAGAAAACCAGCCAGCAAAATCACCTAAACTGCCTTCTCAGACCGGCTCCCTCCCTCATTTCTGTGACACTGCACTGCCTTGATAGCATTAGCAAGTAGCACCACTGATCTCTGCTGACTGCCACGCTGCAGGCGATGATGAGGAGGAGGAGCCTGAGATACCCATCAGTCCAAGGCCTCGACCAATGGCTGACCTGCAGCTTAAGGAGGAGGCGGTGCCATTACCCCAAGCCAGCTCCTTCTATATCTTTGGGCCTCAAAACAAGTGAGAACTGAAAATAAATATTATTATAATTTTAAAAAATGTACACCCAATGGCTGACCTACAAAAATCAATAGAAGATTATTTATAGTAAAAAAAACAACAACAACAAAACATTGTACTTTCGACACCCACTAATATGAATAATATTTTGGGTTGTTTTTGCTTGATGTGTGTGCGTGTGTGTGCGTGTGTGTGTGTGTACGTACCTCCCTATACGTGACCAGGATCCGAAAGCTGTGCTACAAGATCATCAACGCGTCTTCGTTCACCAACATGATCCTCCTCTTCATCCTCCTGTCCTCCATCTCGCTGGCGGCTGAGGACCCCATCGATCCCAAGTCCTACAGGAACCAGGTGACCACCGGGGGGGCGTGGCTCCCAGCCATACATCATGTTCACCCCGAGAAGGGTTGCTATAGCAACCCCATAACCCTGCCGTGTCTTCCGTCCTCAGATACTGGCGTACGCTGACATCGTGTTCACCACTGTGTTCACTATTGAGATTGTACTCAAGGTAAAGTCACACTGTGTTCACTATTGAGATTGTACTCAAGGTAAAG
>JAOPUH010000001.1:9621092-9636038 GCA_027123175.1 Urophycis cirrata
CCCCCCCCCCCCCCCCCCCCCCCCCCCCCCCCCCCCCCCCCCCCCCCCCCCCCCCCCCCCCCCCCCCCGCCCCGCCAGAGGACCGCGGTTTAGAGAGAGGAGCGGCAAACTTTGCAACAACGCCGCGATGAGACATCTGAACGCTCGTGCTGGTGAAAAACACACGATGGCCTCGATCCGTTTGCCGGCCGACGACAAACAGAAGCTCGGGTTCAGCGGGTTTAGCCGCGGGGCGACCCTTCCTAAGCCTCTGCTGTTTGCGTCGCGGGAACAGACGAGGGTTGAAACCGGTCGGCGCCATAAAGGCACCGGTGGTGAGCCGGTCCTGTTGTGGAGAGCGGCCACGTTAAGCTCTGTCAGATGGGCCGCTGACACGGGGAGCCAGCTGTGAGAGGGCCGGGATAATGAGCTGCAGCAAGTCAACCGGCTTGCGGGCTCGTGTCTGATTTGATCAAATTAGTCCTGACATCCCCTGATGCCCATCTGTCACCCGGCGCTGTGTGGCACAGGCAGAGAGAGAGAGAGGGGAGGGGGGGGCAGGGGGAGGAGGTGTGTGAGGGGAGGAGGGGGGGGAATAACCATCCTGATGGAGTCATGTGGAGACTGCGGAGTGTGGCGGGTAGCTGGCCGTGCGCGCCCCCCCCCCCAAAGAAACAAAAAAGAGATCCCAGACGACGTGAGCAGTCGAGGTTTCTTACTGGTGCTGAAACAGTGGCGGCAGGCGTAGCCCTTCAGCTCCTGCTCGCTGTCCTCGCTGTCAAAATCATCTTCGCTGGCGGAGCTCAGGTCCACTGCAAGCGGGGCGCCAAAAAAACAACAACAACAACACAATTTAATACACGCGCCGCTCCCGCAACGCTGTGAAACCTCCGCGGGAAAACGTGAAAACGCGGCCGGCGCCGGCTTACAGAACTCGCTGGAGGGCGGTCTGGAGGGCGTGTTGACGGGCGTGGAGGCAGTGCGTGTCTTAATGCGACGGAAGACTGGCTGGCGCCGGTGTCGGCGGTGGGCCCGGGAGCTGGCCGCCTCCGGGGTCTTCTTCCAATAGTAGTAGAAGGTGATTAGTTCCCCCTGGAATGGAGAGAAGAAGAAGAAAAAAAAACGAAATGATATTGACGTCGGAGGAAGCCACGGCGTGGAGGAGAACGGTGTAATGGCGCTAACCGCTTGAAGGGTAAATAAATAATTAATTTAATAGACCGATCGACATTGTGAAAACGTGTGGCGCAATCACCATCACCCAAATGTTCACACATTCAGAGACACGATAATCAATCTGGCCCCGACCGCCGGCAGCCGGAGCTAGCGTTTCCAGCGGAGCGCGCGGCCCCGTCGAGTCCATGCCAGGTTTTGCGGCTGTCCGGGTGTGTTTGTGCTACGACCGTGTCTGCCCCGGGATTAGGTTAGGAGGCTGGCTGAATGCAGGGTTATAAGGATCAGTGCGGCGCTGGCTGCCTGGGTGGCAGGGGCTTGAATGGGAACAAAAGAACGTGTCGGGGAGAGCTTTGGGGCTACAAATAGGGAGTGAAATGGCTCCTTGCCCCTTCACTGGAAGAGTCAATTGAACTTTAATCAAACATTCGCAGGGGCGCCCTCGCCAGCTAGCAAGGCGGATAAATCCAGTTCACAAAAGCTCTGCTCGGAAATCAATAGCCAACTGAAACATTAACACATGCAATCATGGATCAGAAAGCACTTTGCTGAGGCAGCCTGCGCAAATTAACTGCCGCTTTCCAGCCACACTCAAAATAATAATAAATAAGTCCTGGAAATTGGCGACCGGAGTCAGCGGCAATTATGGCGCTTCCTGTGGGGGGTTGTGCCTGACTGCCTCACCGTGAACTCAAGACTTGTTAGTGGTTCTCAACCAGTGCCATGATAAATCCACGAGGGTGGGCGTGGAGGGGGATTGCTGGGTGAGCTGTAAGTCACCTGTAATCTTTAGGGCGCAGAGGGCAGCCGTCTGCGATACGGGGCCTGCGGTCTGTTAAACGGCTGCGCAACAAAGCTCCCGCAGTTTTAATGGCTATCGATCGTTTTTTTTTTTCTTCCCCCCCAGCGCCGGCTAAGAAACTTGACATAAATTAAAGAGGTGAGCTGCCCTAAAACATGTTAATAGCTTTGCTGCGAAAGGCCGGCTTGTGCCAAGTTTCCGTAATGCGTTCACTTTTCGCCAGGTTTCAAAGCGCCGTGACTACAGGCGGCAGGAAGTCCTAAAACATGTCGGTAAAAAAAAACAAAACTAAAGTTGTGATTTGGTGCCGTGATCCGACGTTTGGTAGGAGAGTGAGCGCACACTCCTCACGGAAACTGCACCTCGACAGAATCTTTTATCCGGATAAGTGCGGAGCAATCTCTGGCGACTCGCTCCTCCCCATGTTTGCCAGCGTAAACACTGGGCCCGGATCACGTGGCACTGCCTTTATCGCTCCAACGAGCCGGGTAAATATGTGACATTAACGGTACAAGATAATGCTCTCTCAACGACTGCCTTTGACGGGCAGAGAGAGCTCAAGTTGGGCAGCTTACCCCACTTTAATAAGATCTGCCTTTATGCAACTCCGCGGGGATATGCAATGCATATCCACCCATGCCTGTAGGACCAGAGTCTTATCAGGAGGAGCAGCACTGGTATCACTGAGGGAGGGGTGTGGAGAGGCTCAATGAAACCCCTCGCATGCTGGGGGGGGACTCAACCATGGGGCGGCGGCAAAGGCTTTTTTATTCCAGCATGAAAGTACCCCGAGTCTCACGAGCGCGGAGGCGCAGTTCCACCGCCGGATCGGAGGATGGCTGCAGCCGAACACACACATCTGGAATAGTGGGATGCATTCCACATGTCTTCCCCAATGGGAGCTCACGAGATACAAATCACCTCGGGAGGTGCTTCGTAACCCAGAGACCAATCACGGTGGGGGGGGGGCTCATAACCCAGAGACAAATCTGAAGAAAAAGGGGGGAGAATATGGTACAAGTCCCCTGTAGCATTTAGAGCAGCAATACTATTATCTGGGAAAATAAAGCCCCCCTTGGAAAGAACCATTAAGGGGAACGCGGGGATGGTAGCGACAACAAACAAAGAGCCATTTCCCTCCCATCATACGGGCCTTAATGCTCCTCCGGCGCTATTGAGTTAGCATGTGTTTGTCCGTGTTATTGAGCAGACACAGAGCTGCCGTGTGGCGGCTGGCTGGCTGGCTGCCTCGCCGGGGCGGGCGGGTCGAGAGGCCGGCCGCAGCGCAGGCAGGTGCTGGCCGGGCCACGGCGTGCGCCCCCGATGTGAGACCTAATTGAAACGTGCAGATCAAAAGTGTGGAGTGGCGGCGCCCGCCGGCCCTTAACGACCGCTCCCAGCGGTGGCCGTCCGCCCCGGCCGCCCCGTCCGCCCCCGGGCCCGGCGCCCGCGCGCGGGGGTTCTCCCGCAGCCGCGGGGGGGAGGTCACCCCCTCGCCCCTCCGTCGCTTTGTCAAGGGCCATTATATCGGGCCGGGACAAATTAAAACATTACCCGGGGCTTCTGAATGCGAGCGAACAGGTGCAGCGGAGGGGCTTACTGGTAACTGGTGTGAAAAAGCACCCCCCCCCCCCCAAAAAAAGAACTGGGTTAAAAGTCTCCTCGGAGAACAGATAGGACATGACCCGGTAGAACGCCTGGCGCGGTGTGAACCTGGTGAAAACTACAACCCACAAACGGTTAGCATTACAGCGTTTGTTTGTTTTCGCAAATACAGAGGGCGAAATGCTCAAGAAAGATATAGGCCGTTCAGCGAGTTAGCTGCCTACAACCCCGATTGGGTTTCTTCGTTGCCTGTGAAAATGTCATTCCCGCGCTACGGCAATTTCTTTTAAACAGAGCAGCTTGACAGTTGATAGAGCTCCGGTGATCTGCCTGTCAGTCAAGTGCGATCCCTCTGAAGCCTCAAATCCAATCACTGACTCATCCCATCCATAAATGTCACTACATCTTTGTAACAGAGGCATACGCCTGGGGCTACATTTCTAGTTTTAAAGCGTTAAATATCGTGCCCTCGCCTGGGCTAAACAAACATGGCCTTGCATGCATTTAAAATTCAAAGATACTGCTGCCATTTCATGTTTTTGGCATTTCTCCCCGACCGTCTCTATAAACCGCACACTGGCATGAAGTACATAATAAATAAAATAAATACCAGGCAGTAAAATGAAATGGAAGACTTGCCCTGGCCTCCGCAACATCATTCCTACCAGGCCACTAAATCACTGCAGAGCGGCACCAGAGCACGCTTCTGCTCCCGCTAACACGAACTAGTGACAACATAAGCTTGGTATTATGAGGCCTTTTTTCGAACGCTTCCATCTGCAGGAGCGTTCTGGGTGGTGGATTATCCGACAAGGAATGGGCTTACCTCATATCACGGCACTCAGGGCTTCCATTCCGGTTATTGCCTCTTGAAATGCTAGCGTGTATAATGTACATGTGTTAACTTGACAAAATATGTGCATTTTTGCGCACAGCTGTCTCCTCGATATCCCCTCGATTCGACCACCGCTGCCAAATGAGGCGAAATTATGTTCACATGAAAGTATATTTACTCAATACTTTGCTATATACTCTAATTCACCTTCGCTAGCAAAAAAACAAAACACCTTTGCAAGCACCTTTAAGGGCAGCATTAGCCAACCTAGCTCATTAGCTCGCTATGCCTGGAGTTAAGGTCAGCAGAGAAATACCATTTACTGTGCCTTGTCGGCAGCTAACACAACATCATATAAAACGCCTAAGCCCCGGTCGGCGTTTCGAAAACGGGAACACAGCGCTTAGAGATACATTATACACTTGTAGATGCAGACAATGAGACCTACAAGTGAACCTTGACAAAGCACCGGCGAGATGCCTTCAAACTCCCTCCTTATTCACACACACACACACACACACACACACACACACATAATGGTGTGCAGTTACTCTCCCAAGCGTCTGGAGGGTAATTACAGCCTACCGCACTCCCTTCCGGTGTGTTTGAGCCATCATCCTGAGAGCCTACAGAGGACAGCGTGTGGCCTGCAGGCAGGGATGAGGGCGAGGGCTAAACTCATGTATTTACACTCTCATCCCCTCTCCGGCGCAGGCCAGAGCAGATGGTTTCTGTTTTTCCTGGCAGATTTGCGACACGGCCACAAAAGGCCCCTACTTTGACACCGAGCCAAAGGTTAAGGCCGTTACTGGCAGGAGCCGGAAAGGAAGGAGAGAACAGGGGAATTAGGGAGGGGAGGGTTGCAGAGAAAAACCAGCGAAGGAAAACAATGGACAATCAACATTGGAGAAAAAAAGAAAAAAAAAAACCCACAATAAAAATGGGCCCTACATTTTAGACCGACGAGTAGGTCTGTAAGGCTGTTGAGCACACGGTAGGAGGTACACTCACATGTTCTGTGTGTGTGTGTGTGTGTGTCGGTGTGTGCGTGTATGTGGCGGGTCGGGTGGCTGATACAGAGATGTGTAAACTTCCATTAGGGCTGCCGCTCTGTCCCTCTCCTGCTCTCTCCACAGTACGCAGCCCAGGGAGGAGGAGGAGGAGGAGGAGGAGGAAGAGGAGGAGTAGGAGGAAGAAAGGCGCAGCACGGCTCACTCGCAGAGCGAGGCAGAGCAGAATGTTTATCTTTGGGGTTGAATTAACCCAGGGCTTAATGGTGACATATCACCTCTACATGGGGGCTGTCCACCGCTCACCAGGTCTAACGGTTAATACAGTCCACGGCTCCAGTAAGTGGTGCTTGACTTTTGAATCTTCCCAGTGCATTTTGGAGCAGCAGCGCTTTGGTTTGACGTTACGAGGATGGGGAACATTATTCCTTCATGCAACATCTGGAAAAAACGAATTCGGTCACCCGATGTTTTTTCGTAGCACTAAATTCTGAATTGAGAAGCCGCTGCTGAATAATTGAGAAGTTACTACTGAATAATATACAACTAGTTAGCTTGGTGCTAATCTGCATTATCTTTTTAGAATTAACCTTAACCTACTTTAATACAAAGAATGCTTCCAATGGCACCATACAGTTGTGACAGCATTATACTTATTTTAAATTGACCTCAAACTGCAATACATTCATTGCATGAATAAATGAATGTAAAAAAAATATACTTTATTTTTAATTGTGAAGGACAATATACAAATTCGGTAATTAACAATGGCTCAATAACAAACCATCCTTTACTGTATAAAAACCCCATTTCATCAGCGCCCAGACAGCACCAGTCTAACCCGGTTACGGCCGGCATTACGCAGCGCGGGGAGCAGCAGACCTCCGATGCCTCCGAGCCGACAGGCGGGTGAAAACGAACACCGAGGCGCTCTTGGCCGGGCCCACTGGAGTGCGTGTGCATGTGTGTGAAAGGCAGTTAAATAGACAGCCTCTCCCTGCTGCGCGGAGCCTTTCTGCCCCAGAATGACTGAATAAGCTCTGCTTTCACAGGTCAGGGATGCACACGCCAAAGAATCAGCACTCGTGTTTTTCCCGCTGTAAGCGCTTTTGCCAATGAAAGCCGATTGGATAACAACTGAGCTTTTTGCGTGGGGGGTGGGGGGTGGTCGATCCCACGCGTTCTGCTGATAAGCCGGTCCCACCCTAAAAACCACAACATGGAGCCGACCAAAGAACTCAATTACAGAGGAAGTACCCTCACCGCCCCCCCAGCTCCATCTATTAGGCCCAACGAGGCTTGGCTGTGCACTCGGGGAGGCTAACTGGCCAGAGGACTGTGGAAGGGAACACTTCTGTCCCCGGCCGGGGCGTGCGTCTGAGTGCCCTGCGCCGTCGGCCGAAGACACGCGACTCTTCTGTCAATTCTGACAGCGGCTGTCGCCAAGACGGGGGGCCGGCCTCCGCGGTATGCAGGTCTGGTCTAATCAGCGTTGGACCCAAAGTACTCCTAATCAGGCTCGTCCCCGGGCTGCGCCCGCGCCGCTGGTCGGGAAGGACGTGGCAATGAATCGGGCCTGACGTGTGTACAGATTGTGCAGAGGCAAACATCTGCTGCGAGGCTGTGTTGTAAACAGTGCATGGTGCCCACCACATGGCCTGTGAAGGACAGTGCCTACAGGGAGGGAGGGAGGAGGGGGTCACACATCCCACCGTCTGGACGCTGTGCTAACAGCATCTCAGGAGATCTCCTCCTGGTGGATGTGGCTTTTTAAATTGACACGGGTAGCGCGGTACATGCTAACGCGCTGTGGCAGTGCGCTCGTGATGCTACCCAGTGAACAGCAACTGGGTCGTGAATTAATGCAATGACATTTGGTGTAGATCACATCTTTCTTACGGGGCTTCACAATGTTGCCTTTTTATATTAATATATAATCTGCTTTTATTTTTAATAATTCACTTTTTGTGAGAGAATGGAAATTGGGCTTTATTTGAATACAGTTTAGCTTATTTGCCAATACAATTGAACAAGGTCTACAAATTCATAATAATTTACCCCCCTTTATATCCTTTGAGCTGCAAAATGTGTTTTTGTTTTCCCAACTGATACAATCATATAATGGCACACACGTCTTTCGCAGGCCTCAATAAAAAAATATAATTAACTAACCAAGCAAGATCACATTTTATTGCAATGCATCTGAAGGAAATGAAAAATATCACAACCGTTCCTCCAGTAAAACACACGGTGCCGTCGACTCGTCTGTCAACGCACTCTGAAGATCGCCTTAACTCCACTCCGCCAGTCAGACGCACATCCACCGCTGCTCTTCTGAGCGCCTATCAAGCCAAACCAAACAATTTGACCAGTGGAACATACCGGGACCGGGACAGAGCCTCCAATCCCGCGATCAGTGCGCTTTAGACGGCGGTGGCCGGCCAGCTCAAGTCCTGTGACCCTCTAGCTCCTCCGGAGCGTGGGGGGGGGGGGAATGGCGGCGCGGGCCGGTCGGAGACATCCAGGCGACACACCCACTTCCCCTCCAGGCTTTTATGTGACTTTATATAAAGCATTCCTGAGCGCTAGTCAGGCCTGGTGTGTTTACACAGCGTACTGGTTGGCCCAGCGCTCCCGACGCTCCAGGGCCAGCACAGCTATTAGAGTGGCTGTATGGGCTGGGTGGGGGCGGGGGCGGCGGCGGTGGTGGTGGTGGTGGTGGTGGTGGTGCACTGACCATTCTGAAGGCTTCCCTCCAGCTAATCATGACCAGAGCGCTTGGCGGTCTGAGGACATGCTCCAGGAGCACCGGGGCTCACACAGAGCACATCCTCCTCGCATGGCTTGGCAACGCGCCGTGGAGACAAACCCACCCACCCGGCGCCCTGCCGATATGCCCTCTCCATTCCTTCACAGGCAGCCAGCGTGTGAGATTGTTGCTCCTCCCGACGCGGAGGAAGAGGAGACGGCTGGTCTGAGGTGAGGGGCGATGAATTGACAGGCAGGTCCACGGATCAGCCTTCATGGAAGCACGAATGCGGGGGTTCCATCACACGCTTCTGCGAGAGCCGTTTATTTTTGGCCCTCGGTAACAACCCCGCGACGCGGCTCTCCGGCGTCCACATTTAGCCGGGCCCCGCGACGCCGCCCTGCCCTCCTCTCCCCTCCCCTCCCCCCAGCCCCGCACTCGTCCTCTCACACGTTTAATGGCCACTAGATTTTTCCATTTGAAAGCCAACGAGAGAGAGAGAGGCTGGCGTGAGGATTAATCTGTGCCTGCTTCACGCTGGCCGCGTCTGCGCGAGATCCTGGAGTTGTATTACATCTCCTGCCGTGCACGCACACACGCAGGCACACACATACATCCATGCACACACGCACACACACAACTAAGACTATTTCGTCCTCAACACGCCATGTATTATAAACCAGGCAAAATAAAGGGAGGAAGGATTTGCGCAGAAATCAATACAGACACTGTAACCCTGCATTCAAGAGGTACAAATACAATTTTGAGGAAAACTAAAATTATGTCTCCAAGACACTGACATAGATACAAACACACCGAATGGTGGAAACACTGAAGTGAAGGGTGAACATCAAATCCCTAAATCGTGAATGTAGAACTGTGAGAGGGACAACTTTGACATCCCAACTAACCAAGGGACGAAATAACAAAGCGAGTGAAATTCCCCTTTGACTTCCAAGACTGTGGCAACAACACTATATTGGCCACTTCCAGAAGCAGCCGGTATACTACCAAATGCATGGTGAACATCACTGTGTTGTGCTCCATCAGTACTTTATTTGTCTACATTGTTCCCTGGTTTGAGACATTTTTTAGCTGCTTTGCAGTTAACTTGCTGTTTTTTAACTTTAATACGATTTACAGAAAAAACAAATACATGAAGCCTGGCCTGCAGAGAAATGAGAAAAGAAAACACAAAAGGCCCCGCATGGCAGACATTCTTCTGTGTTGGGCTTCACCGTGGCGTGATTGTTGCAGGGCGAACTGCTGGGCTCAGGGTTAATCATTGTTAGGAGTGATTCCATTTCTGCTACATTAACAGGGCACAGGCTTGTTTAACGATTAATACAATGTTAAAACACACACACACACACAGACACACACACACACACACACACACACACACACACACACACGCACACGCACACACGCAGTACGCAGCACGCACAAGGAGGCGGGAGCTCTGACGGAGGTGCGTCTCTCTGCCAGGGAACATAAACATAACAATCGCAGCTCCACTGAGAGCGACGGACATTAATTCAGCCCGTCTACCTGCATTTGAAGCCCATCGGTGACTGGCAAAGCGGCTAAACTACCCCGGAGTCACTTCAAAGTGAAGTGCGGAGGGTGACTCATTTGATTTGTGAGGATTCCCGTTCATCCGGGCTGATCAGGATGGAGAAGTGCTTCATGTACTCAGTCAGATGAAAGTCAAACGAGACATCAGTGGTGTTAGTGGTGGGGTATTCTGTGGCAGAAATTAAAGTCGTTTCATTTCTGCTGTTGACCCTCTTTATGTAAACAGTGTAACAAGCTTAGTATATAATCAAAACACACGATGAATCTCCCTGAACATGTAATCACAACTCACACACCGTGCCGGGCAGTAAAAGCACTCATTTCAGGTGTGTAGATAGTGGATGAATAGTAAATAATAAGCACGAAGAGCTGCGCTGGACATAATGATTCACGTTTGCACCTCTCATCACCTGCTTGCAAACTCTGTGTGCAAGCAGGTGCTAATTAACCCGCAATGTGTTCGACATGTGTACTTGTGGGGTTTAAATGGCCTGTCTGCAAACATAGCCACGACCTGCTACCCAGCCTGGGTACAACTAAATGTTTTTTTGTTCCAGCGTGCTGAGAGAGCGAGAGAGAGAGAGAGAGAGAGACACACACACACACACACACACACAAAGACAGAGACAGAGAGCGAGAGAGAAATAGGATGGTATTGCAAAGCAGGGGGCTCAGGCTGGCAGGCTGATCTAAGTGCTTATCAATAAGGCCCCAGGTTAGGAAACAGCTGCACACTAAATGCCACATTAAAAATAAATGTTTACCGTTGGAGCAGTCCTGCGTGTTCACAGACACATGTGGCGTGTTCCATGTGCCGTGTCGGAGGACAATATCAAACATGGACTCACCGTCTCTTTGTTGGGAAGCAGCTCTTTCCTGATCCTGAAGAAGTTCTTGCCAAACTGCCTCAAGCCCTTAATGAAGCGTTTCTGTAGGTCGTCAGAGAAAGGAGACAAAACAAACAGAGAGACCACAACAACATCAGTCAGGGTCTGTGAAGTCGAAGCCATAAAGTTGCATGTGAACAACACACAGCCCCGGTTTGAAGTCCGGAGAACACAACAGATTTGTCAGCACAGAAGCAACAAGGAAATGACAAATCATAGTTAAGGAGACGCTGAGATGCTGTGGCCGTTTTAATGGAGACTAGGGACATTCATAATCATTAGAATCAGTCCCAGCAGAACCATAGACCTCGAAAGTTCAAAGTCACCACGTCAACTTGAGGCTTGATAAGGCAATGCCCATGTCATTAACACAAGCAGGGTTGTCTTACAGTCATGAACAAATAAATCCAAAACCTCACCTTGTCACACTAGCACAAACACATGGTACAACACAAAAATGTCCAAATCCCTTCAAAAAAAGGGAGGATTTCTACAGAGCCCGGGCAGCACCAGAGCTATAGGAACCGCTGCCCCACAACACGTCTGATCTGACACGCAAACTTAACTGTGAACATACGGTCGCGTCCAAAACAAACACAGCACGGCCACAGCAACAAACGGGGACAAAAAAAAAAGGCACCAGAGAATGAAGAAGGTAAGCCCGACCTAAGACGCATTTCTTCTCCTTTAAGAGCCACACAGAGAGGGAGAGAGAGAGAGAGAGCCAGCCATTAAAAAAAAGCCGAGGCTGAAAACATTCATAACCAGCGGAGCAGACAACCAACAGATTTACTTTCTGGTTCCAGAGGCGAGCCCCGTGCGGCTGTGGTCTGAGCCAACCATTTCCAAGTAACAGGCAAGTAACTCCGGCGCAAAGCGGGGGAAAGTCCTCTGGGAGACGGGTACAAATCTCCTCGTCCAGCCACAGGTAAAGGGAAAAATTAGGGAGCAAATCCACGGCGCCTGTGTCGGTACATCGCTTCTTTTTTTTTTTTTACAAGCAAGAAATAGCTTGTCACTCTCTGCTCCTCCACTACAAAGGGGAAGGCTTTACATGTGATCTTTCTGCTAGAGAGCCTCTGGTTCACAGCGGGCTGGAAAACCTGGGGTGGAGTTCCCGAGCTGCACGCTGGAGTCACAGTCACAGTCACACACACGCGCGCGCACATGCATGCACACACACACACTCTCTCTCTCTCTCTCTCTCTCTCTCTGAGCTCTCAGTTTCAGAACGTTGTACAGACTGTCACACTAGAGCAGGCTTAATGTGTCTCTCCCCCCAAACCACCACACACTCACACACACACAGAGACAAGCTGGTGCCCATTTTTTTCCCCTCGCTCACTATTAAAGCAAAGCTGACCATTTCCTTTAGAAAAAAAGGAGCCGGTATTTCTTGGACCGCACTTAGGAGCACAAGCCTGCCCAGCTTGGAGTGGGAGAGAGGGCAGGCGGGCAGATACAATGTGCGTGTATGTATAGAAAAAAAAAGGGCTTTGGACATGTTGGGAGAAGACAGGTGAGAGGGAAAACCCGACATGGAGCTCCCGGAGACCAGGCCGTTTACAGTACATTATGTAACGCTGGATTGTTTACATGCTGGGCTCCGGGCAGGGGACTGAGAGGGCGACAACACCGCGTTCACGCGTGACCCGTGGGCTGCAGGACGCACACACACACACACACACACGGCCACAGACAACAGTCTCAATCCACAACACACACAAGTCCTGCTGCAGATTCTGCAGGAGTACGCCTTGTCCGACTGTAGAAGACAACGCGCCAAACTTTTACAGAAGACAAAAGCAACACAAAAAAAAAATAGTACACAGCACGCGTCGGTGAGGAACAAGCTCAGAAGAAACAGGACAAGCTTCGACAGGAAAACCTTTGTGCACCCCCCCCCCCCACACACACACACACACACACACACACACACACACACACACACACAGACACACACAAGACAGAATCAGCGGAAGCGTGGGTCTACGCCAGGTGTGGGTCGCGGTAGCCGGTCACACCACGCGTTTCCCATGGGGGGGGGGGGGGGGACAATTGCATTAGCAGAATTAAGTTGATCCGGTTGATTAGCCAGTATATGGAGCCATCTCCAGCACTGTCGTTTGGGTTCATTTTTCTCCTGCCTTAACCACACGCCGAGGGTTTAAAGGGCAGACGGCCGCATGAATGCGAGTCAGAGGAGATGAACCAGACGGAGGAGATGGGGGGGGGGGATTACCACACCACAATGGGGTGGGTTTCTCTGCAGATGACCACAAGCGCACCTCGGCCCGGCGCGAAACCCTCCGCTAATATTCACTTTCATAGGATTGCCCGGAGGTGCGGCAGGGATGTTAAATATGCTCTGGGGTGTCATATTCGGTATCACGGAGCCGGGGGGCTAGTGTTTCAGTTACCTGGTGCCTGGACAGAGACCTGCCGTGACACTCAACTCCATTACAGCCAACCGACGTCATTCCTCTAATTATGGCAATTTAATTACATTTCCCAAAAGTACCGTCTGTGGTTGCCGTGGGGGGCTTGTGGGAGTGGCGGGGGGGGTGGGCGTGGGCTCTGCTCCCCCCCCCCACCTCACCCTTTTCCCTCCCTAGACATAGGGCTCCTCCCCCGTGCTCCTCACCCTTGCCTCTCTACACGTCGGCTCCATTTTGAGGCTCCATTTCAGCTGCCTGGGCTCACTACTCCCCAGTCCTGCTAATAAATCATCCCCCAATCTGCTCCGTGGATCGCTCTGCCTCGGCTCCGGTTACTCCAGCCCTCCGTTGCTAGGCAACACACAGAGGAAGGAGGAGGAGGAGGAGGAGGAGGGGGAGGAGGAGGGTGGGGGCTAAGCGAGCCAGAGAGAAGGCGAGTGAGCCAGATAGAGTGAGATAGAGTGAGCATGAGAGAGCGAGAGAGAGAGAGAGAGAGAGAGAGAGAGCACACGCAAAGCGCAAGAGAGGAAAAAAGGCAGGCAAGGAAGCACTACCAAAACGGCCAGCCAGTGAACAAGAAAAACAACGGGCTTCTCTCTGCCGGAGATTGCTCCAGAGAGGGCTGGCCTCCCCCCCCCCCCCCCTCTCCCTCTGGGTCCAACAGTGCACTATTGTGGGGCCAGGGAGGAGAGACATAAAGGGAGGAGTAGAAAGAGAGCATATGGCTCAAAAGGTCATTGTTTTGCGTGCGCCGGCCCTGCCTCCGAGGGGATTATTAAAAGTTGTAGAACGGGTCCGGATCACACGGGACACGCACAGAGATGGCATCATTATGATAAGACGGGATGGCGTGCGGAGGGAGGGGAACACCGCGCAGACTGAATGTCACCGGGTGGAAAACACTGACGCAAGTGAAACTGTCCGGGCTCCCTCCGCGCACGCCGCGTCTCCAAAAAAAAAAAAAAATAAAAAAATAAATAAAAAGGCACACAAAGCCACCCTTGAGTCAATACGGAGTCATTGTACTTGACTCCGTTGTTTAAAGCTGACCTTTGCGGGCCACGCTGTGTACAAACCCAGAGGAGCTGGGGACAATCGGGCCCAGCCTGTCCAAAGCCAACGGGGGGAAACCGGCGCCCGTGCGCTACGAAATATCAGCTGGTAATGAGATTGGCCACGGTGCACTGGGAGAGGAATCACAACATGGCGCCACAGTCAGGGGCGAAAAAAAAAGACCGCAGTGGCAGATATGAAACGCCCCAGTGTTCACATGGCATGACGGTCCCAGGCTGGACGCCTGCTCTCCAGCGGATGACGCACCGGAGAATGTTATGTTGTTTTGTTTGAAACCCGTGTATTCATGGCCCGGGCGCTGCCGACTATTGGCAGGCGAGAAACATCCTATATTTCCTGTGTACACAAAAGGTGACAGGAAATTCCAGCCCACACCCATCCTGCCTCGCTCTTTGGTTCCTAAACAACTCTAAAGAGCATTGCTGGCAGGGCACCGCGGCGGTAATAAAATACACTGTCAGCACCGAGCCCCGGTGTGAACCCGACAGCCGGGGCCGTGTCTTCCCAGACGCAGGTGGCCACTGGAGGTAATTATCCAGGCGGACGTTAAAAAGAACTACACAGGACCCGGACAGGGAGGGGGGGGGGGGCCGGGGCGGACGGATTGAGCTATCCACGCTCGGGGGGGCTCGCTCGCTCTCGCCTGGCCGCTCGTCTCCGGTATGCGGGGCTTGTTTCTTCGCCACTCGAGGGCCCGCGGCTCTCCTCCTCCTCCTCCTCCTCCTCCTCCACCTCCTCCGCCTGCCCCCCGCCCCGCGGCGCCGGCGCGGCGGGGGGGGGGGGGGGGGGGGGGGGGGGGGGGGGGGGGGGGGGGGG
>JAOPUH010000001.1:9637288-9650227 GCA_027123175.1 Urophycis cirrata
GGGGGGGGGGGGGGGGGGGGGGGGGGGGGGGGGGGGGGGGGGGGGGGGGGGGGGGGGGGGGAAGGAAGGGGGAGGGGGGGAAGCAAGGAGGGGAATATGAAGAAAGGGGGGGGGGGGGGGGGGCAGTGTCAAGGCCGGGGCCGGCGTTTACACCTGTCCCTCAAGGCCGCGCGGCTGGAAAGGACACGGGCGCTAATCAGATGAGTGAGGGAGGCGCGGCCGGCCTCAACCCGGCGCCACGGAGGGCAGCGGGACGAGTCGGGCTCGCCGCCGCTCTGGGTCGCCGTACGCGCCGTGTTCTGCTAAGCCCGTTCGCTGAGCCCCGCTGCAAAATTACAACCGTTATGCAATACGACCGGGTCGGATTACTGCTGCGCCAACGCTAATCGTAAAATATAATGAAAAGGATTCCTTAACGTCCTTTGGTAAACAACATGGAAAAATACTGTTTCAACTGCTTCAATTGTCGTTCTGTGTACTTTCGCCCTGCAGGCCTTTGATCAATAAAACACAAAAATACAAATACAAGTGATTTACCTTTAGAGCAAGCAGGGCGAGATATGCGTTTCCCATTTTGAAACCACTCCACAACAGCACAGACATTATTTTCCTTGAGCCAGCCCCCAGCATGCATAAATAAAAGGACCTCGATGCTGTCAACCGGAGGAAGGACGACTCTAATAATTGCGTTTTGCTCTGGTCCTGCCACGGGTGCAGTCTTTATTCAAATGTGTCAATTGTGTTCAATTACAGGGAAAAAAAAAAAAGAATACTCCCATTGGTTGTAATTTCATCTGAGTGCATGGTAAGCCTACCTGTGAGACTCCATAGTGACAGACCAGTAATGTATCTGGATTACCATGAACTGAAGCACAGCGGCCACATTAAATGCCGTGGTTCGAGAAATTGAGCCTTGAGATTTTCCATCATCAAAAGCCGAACCAAATCACTAATGCAGGTTTGCATGGGCGTGAGGCGTCTTTATCTTTACAGCGGCGTGGGTCTCTCCACACAGTGCATACTGCACGTCATGTAGCAGCAAGGACAAAGCCCTTCATCTCCCCTGTTTTGACATGGTTATCTCCAGTGCTCCCTCGGCCCCCTCCTCCTACTGATCTATGTGCCTTGTTTGATGAGAAGGGGCAGCGGCAGCCATTTTCTGACTGCTATCCTTTCCACACGGCTGCTGCAGCGAAATTCAAATCTAAATTCAAATTGAGCCCAACGTGAGCGCCTCTCAATCTCCCCCTTCCCTCCCCCACACCACCAACACCATCACCACCACCACCACCACCATCACCACCTCCCTGTCGTTTCACGGTAAGGCTTCCTTCAGCGGACGATAAACAGGAGGCAGCTGAGACCGCGCGGCATCTGGGCAGCCACCGGCGTCCTGTGATCCCTGTCCAGCCACCCCCGGCGCTACCTCCAACCGGCCGGCAAACAGCGCCCTCTGAAGGCGCCGGGCTGCCTCCTCACAAGAGCCACGACACAGCCACACACAGCGCAAAGACCGGGACGTACGCTACGGCAACGCCGCTCGGGAGGTGGGGGTGTTTGAAACCGCAGGCGCAGCGCTGTCAACGGCGGTCATCGAAACACAAACACAAACGACACATTTCACAAAGGCGAATGCGTGTTGAATGGGCCCTTACCACTTCGTCCTCGGACCAGCACTTCTCTATGAGTTTGGGTACGGGCTTCTTGACCAGCCGCTGCAGGGCCTTGCCGGCGTCGTAGCTGCTCTCGTGGAGCTGCGGAGAAGAAGAGCAGAGCACAGCTAAGAAAAAGGCTGTTGGCGGCTGTGGTGCACAATGAACTAAAACATGCTAAACAACGCTTCATAGTTTGAGATGTACAGGAATGAGGACTAGCTGATATGTGATATAGGACACATACCAGCATCGGTATGATAAGTAGTAGTATTAGTGTGATGAGCAGCAGAAGTAGCATTGGTATAATAGGGTATTGGTTCACATCTAGTTTGTCTACAGTTTTGGCTACAGGATGATTTGGCATGTGTACTGTTGGAATCTGTGGAGTGTCAGTGTTCATATTACATAGCGTTTGTGTTGATAGCTTGATGTGAAAAACATATTAGCTTTGAGAAACTTGGCCTAGCCCAACATGTGCTTCCACAGCACCTAGCCTCAGACCATAGCCTCGACCTTAAAAACTCGAAATACTAGAAACTCGACAAAAGCTCAGTACACAAACACATGGATGTCCAACATCCCTCCAAGCAGGGGAGCTGATTTGAGGGTTTAAAGAATCAACTAATTATATGACGGCACCATGATGGCTTCAGCTTGACATCGTGATTTGAGGTGAAATACCGAAGACGGTAGGCTCCGCCATGTCCAAAATATTTAGCACTTGATGAAGCCAACTCTCTGGGCTCAATGAAAGCCAATGAAACAAAGATGTCTGGCCACTGACTTCCATTAGAAAATATGATATTTTAAAAGGTATACAATATATATATATATATATATATATATATATATATATAAAGTGAAAAGATAGCACGCAATTCCAAGCCAAGATGAACATTATCAAATTGAGAAGGAGGGTCTCAGTGACAAATTGTTGGAGGAGACAGGTGCCAAATTTTGTTGAGAATAATAAAGAAAGAAATAATAATAATGCCCAAGAATAACAACAGTCGAGCACTGCCAGCTGCACTGACCTAATAATGCCTCAGAATATCAAGAGTGGAGCGCTGGCCCGCAGCACGGACCTAACAAGGGCCCCATCATCAGTGCCTCATATTTCAAACAGCACATGTAATGCAATAGATAGGAGTTCATAATATCAAACAACGGCTGGAATATCAATATTACTGTGTCAGCGCCATCAAAACCACAGTATCCGCAATATCAACATGAATTTAATAAAGCGTCTGGTAATATTTTCCCCCACCGTTCTGTTATATAAAAAGGGGGGGAATCATTTTGAACCACTGCTACGAACACAGCTTGAGGAATCCACCCCCCCCCGCCGACACAAAACGCAATTTCTTCTCAATTGAACGATTAAAGAAAAGCGGTCGCTGGCCGACGGTCTCTCCGTGGAGAGCGGGGAGTCGCCGGCGCCGCGCGCAGACATCCGAGCGGCGCCGGCGTCCCGCACGACGGCCGGAGACGAAAGGCGGCGTGGCGGTGAGCGCCGCGGCCCGGCCCATCAAGGGCAGCGCGCCACGGCCGCCGGCACGCCGACCAGCAGCCTGGCATCGGAATTGCAAATGAGGGGGAGGGGGAAGGTCGCCGAGCCGCGACCTGCACCGCTATGCTAATCCTCCGCCTTATAGAGCCGGAATATAAATGCCCTGTTTATGATGATTCCAATTTCGCTTCGCACACTTTTCGATTCCTTTGCGTGCCGTCTCTGTGTTTGCTTGTGCACGCGGCGCGTTCGAGCGGGGGGTCAGGCGAGCCAGACTGCAGGGCGGGCTGGGTGCACGGCAGGGAGGGTGCGACTCTAGGAAGGGACCCGTCTGGTTCACCTGACTGATTGTTTCAGGGGAAGCTGGTGTTCACGTCAAGTGTAGTGCCAACTGCAGGAGGCTGCCGAGTGCAGCAGGCAACCACTGAATTCAGCAGTTGGTTGGATAAAACTCCCATACTGCACCTCTGCAGAAAGGACGGGGTTGCCGGTGGCGCGGCTTCACGGCGTGGGGGAACTCACAGTGTTAAGTGCATTAAGTGTAGTGTCGTCTCGAGACGCCGCCAGACACCCGTCTTCTGTCGAGCCTCCGTCGCACATTCCTGCAAAGGCAGCCATGCTCCTGCAGACACACACATGGAGATCCATCAGCACTGAGACGCACACATTAACCAACACCATCCTGTGACCGAGCACCCATTTCAATGAAACCACTTCATGTTGTACAATTATTGAATGTTGGTGTTGTGTTGATTATATGTTTATTTTTCCTAAACATTTGAATTAGCATTATAAAGCACACAATTAATCTACAAACAAAACTAAATCAAACAAACAAAATCTGAACTATTGCTTTAAATGCATGGAAAAGATCATCTCTCCAACAGGGATTTACTCTTAAACTCCACCTGGGCTCTTTAAACTACAACCATTCAAGGCATGAACAGGTGTCAACCCAGAGTCAGAGCCAAGCCGGGCCCCCCCCCCGCTTTACCTTGCGGCTCTGAGGTACATGAGAAGGTCACAGTCGTTGACCCCCGGCATCCAGACCAGCTCCTCATTCTCGGTCACAGCCTGGCCGCCGGGAGAGGGGAAGGGCTGCAGCTCCGGAAGCTTGGCCTGATCAGACCCGGGGAAGAAGGAGGGCAACAGATGGTGTCACACTGCAAATAGCAACGCGGGCCTTGAGAAAAGATCAGCTTTCAGTCACTTGTCATCCGCCGGTCACTGAGCGTACGCAGCCTCCCGCAGACACACACAACAGTTGCACTTTCTCAGACCCAAGCGCACAAATCCTATTTCACGAATCACAATTTAACAAATTCATATTCATGTTCATTCATTTGTGATACAGTTGCTCCAGGGAACATGGTGCAAAACACATTCACAAACCCGTACCAAATCACAGGAATTGGACAAAATGGACAAAATGTCCTGTGTGTTAGTTCCACACCTGTAGAATATTTTCTCACAAATAAAAAAAACAAAACTGTTTGGCTTATTTTTCCAGTGCACAAACGAGTCATATCTTAGTAAAATGTTTGTGCACTTGTAGGGCTATGGGTGGGCACTTTTAAGAGATCACAGAATCCTCTTGGCCAAGGGAGCTTGTTTTGGGGCCTGTCCTTGTTGTTGCTTCAGTGTCATCCACATCCACCACTCCCTCTCAGGTAGGTACCCAGCAAGTGAACATTACCTGTCTGGTAGTTGAGGAAGACACTACTGTCATCTTGGGGACTGGTTTAGGTAAACATAGAGTTGATACTTGCAGTGGTTGCTAAAAGGTTTTTGATACTGCTAGTTTCAGGAAGAACATGCCAACAAACTAATTTCTTCAAGTTTGAATGAAATTTACGTTTTTGAATCGACGCAGTCACATAACAGACTTTGAAATCTTCTCGTGTGTATCCTTGAATGTATCTTTAAATCCCTAGGCATGTCGCCAACGTATGCTCATACGTGAAATGTTAACCTAAAGTGTTCCAATGGGAAGAACTAGAATAAATGTGGAATTCTACGTCAAATCAGCTGAGTGTCCTGACACACCATCTTCTGGAGCTTCAAAGTATAGCTGGGCGCCACCGTCACAGCTGCAGTGGTGAGCCCACACCACCACTGTCCCGGCCGTCTCACCGTGGTTTAAAGGGCAGGGCTGATCCCCCAGCGTACTGTCTGAACAGAGGTTTCCTAATCCGGATCAAGTTCAACCATGTGAAGAACAATGTGGCCAGCAGTCCTAGTGCGATCCCACAGTGACGTTTAAATACCATGATGACTCCTGTGACGCACATCACTGGTTATGGAGACTTTAAACAATGATAACCCTTCAGTAGGGCATTTCCTTCTGTGTACGATACATAGGTTTGTCTTTTTAATGTGTGTGAAGTTAGCCCACAGATTTATTGGGTACATGTCAGATGGTTAGAAAAATATTAAAAACACGTGCATAGGAACCACGCAAAATTGAGAGTTGTAGTATGGTAAAATCCTAAATCAACGTTAATTTACCATTCCCTAGGCCAATGAAAATGTAGTTTGAAACGTCTCACATAAAAAACACTTGGGGGGGTATCAAACAGAACAATGTCTACCCATAATCACAAATTATTTCATGATGAAAACAACTACAGCAAATCATTGCTACTAACAACTTAACTAACATGCTGATGCTGGTATATGGTTACAAAATGGAGGCGGTCATTGCATCACAATTTACAAGCCCTACAGTGAAATTAAGATGCATTTTCTAATGTGTTACCGTCGTATTGTCAAGTGTTCTCATGGGTTGCAGTGTTGTTGTATAACTCACTAACCTCAGTGTGACAGACATGAATAAACATATCCATATATTACTGCGTGTCTCAGCCATCTCTTTAGAGCATGAAATTGGGTAATTAAGTTTTCTTCACAATGCATTGCATTATTTTTTTTGTCATACTGAGACAAAACCTAGTTTAGACTTCATGTCGTCAATGATAACTAGCTAGTGAGCCAGGATCAAACCAGCACAAGTATCTTTGTACACTAAGACAATGTTCAACAGTAATATCACTGGGATTGTGTCACACCTGCACTCCACTTAGATTTCTGAATGAGACATCCTTGCCATTAGAATAAAATGATAATATGATTGAAGTAAGCAGCAGTAAATCAACATGCTATTGCTGAGGTGAAACTATGAAATTAGCAAAGCCAATACTTCCAGTGAACATTTCATGTCAGAGCATAAGTTAACGACATGCCCTGGGATGTAAAGATAAAGATATGAACGGTAAGACCGATAGCATGGTCTGTAATACGACGCAACAATTCAAAAACTTTTTATTCAAACCTATCAGAAAGTGTTAGCCAGGCAGTACTAAGTTGACTTTGATATTATCGAAAATGTCATCAAAGCACCGCAGGAAGATAAGTCTACCTTACTTACCAAAGAAGTCACTTTGTTTGTTGGGTAACCACCTCAACAGGGGCAATGCAACTGTGCCACAGACAGGCACCCAAACAAGCTCCTCTGATTGGCCCAAAGGGGTTCTGTGCCATCTTAACAGTGCCCGCCCTCCAGCGCCAGTATGGAGTATCTCAAAAACAGGGACCGTCGTGACCTGGGTTGCACTTGACCGTTTTTCCCATTTAAACCCTGAAGCGCTGTGCGGAGGATGTCAATGGCTTTCGGATTCACATTTGTACATGAGTCTAACTTGGTTATGGCGGAGCTTCACTTTGCAGGGGGCCACACTCCAGACGAGCAGAGCCACGTCGGGGGGTGTAGAGGGAACACACAAGATGGAAGACTCGGTTTTAATTCGATTTCAGGTCTGTGTTTAATTTGACGGCTGGCGATGAAGGTTTTGAGCAGTGCTGGAAGTTATGAAGCTGTGTGCAGCGCTGGGGTGTGTTGAAACAGTTAGTTAGTGGAGCTGATTGCTCCACTAACTAACTGTTTGTGCACAACTTTTCCTCGTGCTCTATTAATGTTTTTGTATATGGTCCCCGACACATAAGTGACAAATAGGTTCCAGTGGGGACACAGGGCTAAAAAGGTGGTCTGTACACTGAGCACACCCGTTATTTTTAGTGCGAGGTGTTTGATACTGGGGGAGGAGCTCAAAGTGGGGGTTTGAGAGGAAGACCGCCTATGCAATAAATCCATTTCACATTTTACAACAACATAAAGTTATATCTCCAAGTCAGTGTACACAGATGGAGGGCACATGGACATACTGGACAATACTGCAAGAAAGCAGAGTGAAAAGGGGTGTGGCCAAATATGTTGGGGCGCAACTAAATGTAAAAAGTTAGTGGCACAAAATGTTCGTCTTGATCCCTGATTTAACGGCCTAATCACGTTCCATGATCTCACTTTTAAAGTGCAAGGGAGCTCAGTCCTCAAAACACAACTACAGTGTCTGTCATTAAAGTGCAACACTTCAGTGCAGTTTCGAGACTAAAGCTGCGGAGGCTAATGTGAAAATGTGACTTACTTGATGACTGGGGCCCACTCTTATTTCCCCTTGAGTGCTGTTCAGTCGTCTGAAAAAGAACATCAGAATAAACATGAGGAAGGTACTCTGCACTGAGTGACCGGATCACGCGTGTCTGTTAACCCAGCTAAACCATCACACAACAAAGGAATACTATAAAGGCATGAGTTGGGCATCAGAGACCACGGTGAATACAAAAAGATGCATCCTACCAAGGTTTCTATATCTAAAAGGCTGCAACGTGTGTGTGTGTGTGACAAACACACTCACTTTCATTTTATAATTTGAAACCGAGAAACAAAGGGGAGAGCGTGCATGCGGGATAAAATGGTCAGAGCACATTTCAATGGCTCAGACTAGCAGCAATAAAACAAGAATTCCCCTAACTGGCGCTGAGGCGGCTGGCCGGGGCTGTGTGGGGAGGAAGGGAGAGAGCCTCTGAAATACGACTGCCGGTGCAAATGTTAGTAGCCATGGCAACTGCAATTTAATAATAGTGTTCTGAATCTCCAGCTGCAATGGATTAAAGAAAATGACAAGATGTTCCTTTTGAAAAGCCTTTCCCCTCCTGTTGCCTAGGTAACGGCCCTACTTTCATACAGCTGAGCGCAGGGCGGCCCAGAATCTGTCAGCATGATTTGCACCCCTAGTAGCTCTCACTCCATCATGGCAGTTGGCCCGGGGGGGGAGGGGGGGGGGGGTCTTGGCTGAAACCTTAGAGCCCCCGTCCCTCCGGTAACTTTACAGTCTTTAAAAAACACAGCCCTTTGCTGGACACGTTTGACATGCCTCCCCCCAAAAACGCTGGCCGTCCACCATGCACTTGGACACACTAGCGAGAGGACCGAGTCCTTTACTTGCTCTCGGTGGACGCGCGTGGCAGACGAGGGGACACGAGGCCCGGATAGCATCTAACAAATGACTCTCTCCAGTCTGCCAGGGAATATTTATATTTACTGCAGTCGTTCTGCTGCCGAGACATCTCCAGAATGGTTTACAATGAATCAGCTAGCGTGGACTGAATGCCTTGCTTTGGTGCAGCGGTCTTAAGACCTTCTCTGTGCGTGTACAAGTCTCTTGCGGCTAGGTTATACTCCTTTCCTACGACGCTGTTTACACATGGTGAGCTGTGATATTCATTACACCGGTCACATCCAGTGACCACGTCACTACATACATATGAAAAGACTAATTAATGCTACTCATGGAAGGTTTATAGTAAAGCTGCCATCCATTATAATAAGGCTAGCCTGTTGTTCCCATAGCTGTAAAAAAAATAAGGTAGTTCAGCGCCCAAAAGCATGAATGGACAATAACGAAAACATGACATTCTTTTTGAGAAGGAATGAATTACATCTTTATAAGCCTAGGCTAGAATTTTTACAAAACTTGTTTCGAAAACTTAAAAATAAATATGGTTGCATGCAATGATACCAGAGTCCCATGTGATATGGTGAGCTTGGTGCAGGGCAGATGCATGGTGAGCATACATCACAGTACAGCACAGGATTTAGCGCGGTGTATCACAACTGCTTTGGTCAAACCCGTGGACCTCCTGTACAGCATTGCTACCACACGCTCTACAATATTTCCATATCTGGAGGAAATGGTGAGATTGGTATGTAGGGTAAAATGGCATGGGTATGCCATAAAAACAGGACATAAGCATACATAAATCACCACCAACCATGTTTCTGAAGTTAACAGGTACAAATTCCACTGCGAAATCAAGACAACAGAAATGACGTGTGTACCCCTTTAAGGCCCTGCCGGCATTGGCAAATGGCCGCTGTTACAGTAGCCTTCAAATGAATGTATCCACTTTCTTTTTTGAGATATAGACTTTGAATTTGGCATGGGTATACTATCAAATCTCCTCTTAATAGCCATCTTGGGACAGCTGCCCCTATGTCACTGTGACTCCAAGTAATAGATTTAAATGTCAGGAATATGTCTGTGTTGCATAAAGTGGCATATCTCCACTGCCTTAGTCTTATTGCTATAATTGTTTCACCATGAGTCCCCCAGTCACCTGGCACATGTTATCTACCTGGTGTGCCAAGTATGAAGCATTGAACTGAAACCAAAGGAGCTGACTGCATTGGTTGCAGTGAGAAAGTCGTTCATCCTTTAAAATGTTAAGTGCTGATTATAGCGCCACCTCTGGGAGAATCTGCTCTCTCCTAGCATCCCTCACTAATTTTACAAGTTATGCAAGCATGCAGATTAATTTTTGCTATAGAGCTGAATTTAGCCATGAAGAAAATTACATTAAAATAAATAATACAATACAAATACAATAGAGTACAACACGAATACAATAGGGTTTCTACAGATTTCATAGGAGCCCTAAATATATCAACAAGAATAACTGTGATGTAAACATGTCATTAAAGTTATCAAACTGAGCAGAAGTGCAGAAAACACCATCTATAACTATGCGTGCCCCAGCTTCACGAACAAGAGACAACAAAAAACAAGACCAATGTGTATTCCTTGCGTGTGCTCCACTAAAGCCTAAATAAACTGCTCCACTGCATCCCCGCAGGGTAGAAAGTTGTTGCAAATGCATTTGCGGGGTGTGTTGTGGGCCAGGGCCTTGGTGTGTTTGGCAGGAGGTCACAGGGATGGCAAACGAGGACACCTGACTGTCTGAGAGAAGACTGTCAACAGGCCGACAGAACGCTTACGCAGTTTGCAAGAGAAGCAGCAAAATATGGACCTCTACGGAGAATACACCAGTTCACAAAAGAACACATATTAAACCTTATTGAGAACAAACAAGCAGTCAAAATGGGCTGGATTGCCTTGAGAAATAACAAATTTAACCTAGAAACCCACATTACTATGGAAGACAAAAAATGATCTGTACAGCATATACTTGTTCACATTCACTTAGCTGAGGGAGTTGCTGTTAAAATGTAGTCGGACACAAACAAACAAGATATAGGCCTGTACTTTTCACATGTAGCAGTGTTGACAACTTTTGGACATGTCAAACAATTAATATTGAACGCATATCAGGACGTTACATGTGAAGTTGCTATTTATTTACTATTAGAAAAAATACTTGCCGGTATGTTAAATGATTAAACCCAAACAACCGCGCGAGTATCTAAACTTTTTTCTGTGCAATCAAGGCTAGACCCGCCCCTTCCATCAAATTCATCCAATCATTGTAAGAGTCTGTGGCACACTGACATAATTGTAGCGCACACACACAAACAGACTCGACTCTTGGCTAGAATGTAATCACACGTGACTTTAATACGAATCGTCTATAAAATAGACGTGATCATAAATCTATGAATAATTCATTTTCTCTCGTCTGGGGGTGCACAAAGCCGCTCTTTCTCCATACGCCATGTCATCTCGATTGTAAACATGAGCACCGAGGCTACTGCAAAATGGAGACAGATCGGCTGCTAGCTTCTCCTCACAAGAATATCCGTTCAAAATGTCAATAGATATAGACGCATTTCAAAGCCGAATGCAGCTGCACTTCAAATGGATAAATAACACACGACTGGCTTTGCAGTAACATTAACGGCACACACCGGAGTGACAGGCTGCTTAGCGCCCAATCGCTATGAAATAACGAGGATACCGCCGCTTTCTTTCTTTCCGACAAATACGTCTATGGTAACGATGTAGTTAATCAATAAACGCATCCAAACTGTTAGTTTATTTAGTCCCGACATATGCGAAGCGCAAACGAGACGAGTGAATACTCGCGCAGCGATATGTCTGATCACGAGAAGAGGATCGCGAACCTACCTCCTTGGACTGAACAAATCGTCCATGACTGACATCAAGCTCTAAGGTTGGACGTTGACACTTTATGCAAAACGCGCGTTGTTATAAACTCCCTCTCCCACCTATTTCTAGGTGCTCAAAATGGAGAACCACGCATTCGCTCCGGAGAGGCATCCACTGAGCTTGTGCTGTGACCTCAGCCTACACGCACAGCGTAGCCACTTCGCTTCCCTTTTTTTTTTTTTAGACACAACTGAGCATGTGCTACGACCTTACACACAGACACACATACAATCGGGATACGGAATTCATCTCTCCTCATATGTCTGCGCCATAATAAACAAGGCTGAAATTGCAGGGCGGCAGACACAACGCTCAGCATACCAAACGAGAAGGAGTGGGAGGGGCGAGCGCCGGTCTGTGATTCATGTAAACAAGGACTATCGCCCCTTGCACACTAGTGGTGCAATTGCAATGCTAATATATTATAACTAATAATAAATCCAATCTATCTATCTACATCTTCAAATAAAACTTGAAATGACATACGTGATTAAAATCTTAATAATTGCTATATTTTTTTAAATAATATTATATTTTTTAAAAATGACCACACATTAAACCTAAAATATACTAATTCGATTTATAATAGTGCAAAAAAAAAAAAAGCTAGCGTGAATAAACAAATATGAAAAGAGTTAACAAAAAGGAATAGATTAAAATATAAACAGCCAAAGAGGAAACAGCATGTTAATAGAGATAACAATACAACAACATAACAGCCATGTCTTCCAAGTTGATTAAAAGGGGGACATGATTGTTAGTCATGGTTCCTCTAGACTGCTCTTAAGCGCAGGAGGAACTTAAAACATGTCCACCTTCAGTTCAGACCAGTCGCTGAACTGCAACCTTGCACAGAGCAGAGCAATAACAAAGGGTGGAAATGTCCATAAGGACCTGCGCAAATGGCCAACCTTATTCAAAGTCTTTAATGGTTTTCCAATTAAACAGAAAAGACCAAACAAACAAAATATTGTCAGTTAGAAGAGGATGTATGAAGAGTTAGCTGTACTTGTTGGTACTTGTTGTTTTGTTCCCTGATCCCCGTTTTTAACGTCTGACAAGTTTGTAAGACGATGGACAAAATTACACTGTATGACTCATTTTTGTACACCCTGATTTTTTCCAAACATTCATTTAAAGAGAAGGGGTAGCAGCTCACCTGGTCTCTGGGTTATACCCGAGGATATAGAAGAAGGAGTCCATACGGGCTTTGAATTCCCGGGCAGCAAAGATGTCAGAGAAATGGGCAATGTTGCATTTTCCCCTGGAAGACCAAGCAAGCACAAATCAGCGTGACGATGATGATGATTACAACCAGCCCATTTTATTGCATCACTAAAACGAGTTTACCAGGTGACACACATTGCCTGTCAGTACATATAAGACCGCCACAGCAGCAGCAGCCGGTGTAATCTGAATATCGGCAGGCTGCGTGTGTATCGGAGGTGACAAATCAAGCAGCAGGTATTCTGGT
>JAOPUH010000001.1:9741800-9757998 GCA_027123175.1 Urophycis cirrata
ATAAGAAAAAAGAAAATAGTTAACAAGGGGGGACAGAGAGGAGGGGGGTGGGCGGTGTGAGAGGTAGGCCTGTGTTGTAATAACCTGTTATAAACTGGTATTCATTACGTCATTTTTACAAGAAAAGGCTGAACAAGTACCCTAGAGAATGTATTACCAAGCTGATAAAAGCTAAGAGATATGTTGATTCATAAAAAAAAAAAAAACAGTTGAACTGCTTGAACTGACCGTTTGTGAGTGTGTATGTACATAAGAAATAGATGCAGTAAAACATACATAACAAATGTACTCTTTGAGTCGCTTTGGATAAAAGCATCTGCTAAATGCCCTGAATGTAAATGTAAATGTAAATGTAAACGGGGAGACAGCACACACACAATGCTGGGCTTCCGCCCGCCGCGTGCAGCGATACGTCGAGCCTGCTAGTTTGTAAGCCACCTTAAAAGGCCCACGGAGGCTAAGTGGCTTAGACGGAACACAAGCAGGAGGCAGCACATGTAATCAAAAGGCACACTACAATTAACTGTTCGTTTTCAAAAAAGACCCTCGGGTTTTTTACAGCGCCGGCACAGGCAAAAACGCCTGGGAGTCGCTGCGGCAAGGCACCGCCTGACTTTAAACTCCACGAGACACATCATCACGCCACGCCGGCGCTACGCCACGAGAGGCTAATGACGCCAGTAATTTGCCAAGCTGCTGATTCTCAAAAACGAAGCACTTGAAGATGACACGAAAAAACAACTTCATTGTCGCCTGTAAGGGGGATCTAGGAAATCAATGGCGAGAGCTCTCTGGCTGCCCCCCCCCCCACACACACACACCTCCTCCTTCTCCTCCTCCTCCCTCCTCTGTCTGTCTCCCTCTCTAATAAATCATCACGTAGACCCATCTTTGAGCTCGCCAACTCACTGTGCACCTCCAGGCTACAGCGTTTCTCTCCTTCCCCCCCCCTCCTCCCTCCCGCCTTGCAATGGTCTCACCTCACACGAGGCGGCGGGGGTGGTGTGTGTGTGTGTGCGTGTGTGTGTGTGTGTGCGTGTGTGCGTGTGTGTGCGTGTGTGGAGGGGGGGGTCTGACAGGCAAAGCCAGAGAAAGAGAATGAGAGATGGAAAGAAGGACGGAAAGCAAGGCGTCGAAGGCTGACAGAAGTCTTCATCACTGGCATAGCGGGCAGCTCAGTGGCCGCCCAGCCAAGGAGTGCAGTAGTCTAGCAGCCAGCAGTCAGACACTCGCACCGCCAGTTAATTAGGATTCTTTTTGTTTTTTTTGCAGACGTTTTGTTTGCGGGGAGGGTGGGCAGAGTGTCGGAGGCATGATTGGCTTTCATTTCCCCCATCGCAACGCCCTGGCAGGCTCCAGCTATTTTATTAACGCGAGAGCCTGCAGGTTTACGGCTTTGAGGCAAACAGCAATTCTGAGGCAATTTTGATAATTACACGAAAACTGTGAGCAGGAACACAATGCTACTGGTTACCCCTCCCCCCCACACACACACACACACACACAAACACTTTTTCTACCTTATCAGTAACACCCATCACTGCCCCCCCACCCCCCACACACACACAGAGCTCATCTCCATAGCCCTACTCGTGATTAGATCTCACAGGCACGTTAAGGCGTACCTGCATGCGTGCACAGTGCTCGGTTCGGTTACACTTGGCAGTTCAAACTGTTTACAACGGCTCTCTGCCTCGAAGGGCAAAAGCACACAGAGTGGATGTGGCATTTACATTCAGCACTCCTGCCCACAGCATTTGTGTCGAGTCGCATAACAAATGAGATCAGCGACGGCCGGCCGGCTCTGCGGCTGAATCGCAGCCGGGTGAACTACGAGTGGCAATTAATAAAAGACGAACATTCGCGCAAAAGTAAATGATCAGGGGAAATTGATGGGCGGCTGTGACAGGGGAGTCGAGGTGAGTCATGACGGGTGGCGTGGAAAATGTTGCATTCCCCAGTGAGAGATCCTCCATTATAAAAAGGAAGGCTCCGCGCATCCTTGCATTTAATTGTCCGGGTTGAGATGAGACTCGAACAAACGCCTGCTGCAAACGATGGCTGGAAAAAAAACAAAACAAAAGAAGCGAAAATCATAAGACGGTAGGTTCGGAGCTTAGAAACGCCCGGGATAAACAGGGGGTTTTCATTTGAATAAAATCAATAATTGTGTTGACTTGCAGTATATTGCCTTGCCTTGCCGTCGTCTCATCTCTGCGGCTAATGTGTCTTTCATGAGGCAGGCCCCGGCGCTGCTGACATTATAACCACAGCACTTCCACAAGTCCCCGAAGGATCAGTGAAAATGGTCGGCGTAAAACACAATTAGCACGGACCATATGGCTGCTGTGGCACAGGAGGGGGAGGGGGGGAGGGGGGGGGCGCTCCCAAGTGGTCCCTACAGAGGTCCGTCCTTTTGTTACCTTAAAGATCAAACTGTTGTCATAATAATAGGACCATTTCTAAGCGGTCATAATAAGAGCCCGCGCGTTCCTGGGGAGGCCGGTTGCCGCGTGAACGGGAGCCCCCCCCCTCTCATCGCAAAATGGCTCCTTGCCAATAAATTGGCCTTGCCCAGGCTGATGGCGTAATCAATAGCTCCTTCATCATGATTAATGGTCGATATGCGGGATAATGGGGGATTTTTTTATGTGAGGAGCGCGTTACTTCCTCATTTCACTGCACAGCCCTATTGACCGGTTTGAAATGATGTCCTCGACCAATGAAATGCTTGCATTGAGGGGGGGGGGGAAATGATGCGGGCAACGTGTTTGACCTGGGTAAACCGAGCCGGGGAGAGCTAAAGATTTGCTGTGCTTATGAGGCATCTCATTCACCGATGGCTGCCTCTTCCCGTCCTGACAAGCTCTTTTCTTGCCTGAGAAATGCAGACACCTTTTACTGAGTAGAAGCGAACAACAACAGCTTGAGGCAACAGATTTATTACAAATTGATCCATTAGATAGCAGTGCTGCGCTCTGCTCTTCCCCCTCCATCTCTCTTTCCAGCTCTCCCTTTCTCTCTCTCTCTCTCTGTGTCTCTCGTTCTCTGACAGCCTTCCCCTGATGGCAGCAGCAGTGTATCAGAGTGGAAGTGCTACAATGGCAAATCTAAGCCCAATCCACAGAACTCATTTTCTCTCGCGCCGGCTGCTGCCGGAGCCGGGGCGCAGACAACACGTCCACCCCTTAAACCCTGGTGGATCCAGCCTCTTAGCCCCGGCGCCTGAACCCTGGGTCGGGCCGGCTCCATACCTGTGACCTGCAGCGGCCCAGCAAGGACAACAAACGGGCCAGCGTGGGCCGGTTGTGTACAGGAGAGGACCGGCCGGACGGAGAGGGGCGGCGGGGTTGTAACAACGCCGCGTGGGGCCACTTCCTTAAGGCACCTCAATCCCCCTCCTTCTCACCGCGCGCCAACGTGATACTGCCAAACCTACAGACAAAGGCTCAAGGACACGGCTCTGCATACACCAATGCAAATACAGCACGTCGCCATATTAACCCTCCCACGCAAAAACAAAGGGTATGCATGCAAATCGTTCGTTACACTGCCTGACAGGCTAATTTCCTCCTCCCGTTTGCGACGCTGTGTGCACAGTCTAGAGGAAAACTGCACGGTCTGAAGCCATTGACATGACAAAGGAAAGGCAACGGACTGAGCAACACTTAACTCATCCTTATCGCGTAACTGCTTAAGATAGTGCGCTGATGATTCTGACTGATACCGATATTATTTAACTTTAATTGCCATGTGGGGAACAGAGCAAGGGTTTACAAATCATTATCATTTTGTCTAACAGAGCTGTAATATAAAGCCTAGCCTGCAGCTAGTCTATTATTAGCCTAGCTAATGAGTAAAAAACCTGGCTGGCACCATAATGCACCGCGAGGCCACGAAGTCAATTGAAGGTTCACCTGACCTGCATCCTTTAATAGCTCAAACACCGCTTTAAAAAAAAAGGTAATATTTATCCAGCCGTCTCAGGGGTAGATGTATTTCATGAGGAGTGAATGCCCTGGCTCATTATTTAGCCTCTTTAACAGTAAGCATCTGCAAAGGGGAATTGTGCTGCCAATTTTCACAATGAGCTCAACGCTAGGAAATTGCATTGTGCCCATCGTGGTACTCTTCCGCCTCTCCTCTGCAGCACATGGAAATAAAAAGGTAGAGATGTGACGATTCACAGGTGAGCCAAACCAACCGGCAGATGTTGAGTGTGATTGTTTTATTGCTGGACTGAACGTATTCAGTGGACTTCCTCGTATTGTTTTGGGTTTTTTTTACACGCGCTATTGAGAATTTGCACTCTTACTATTGCGGTAACTGCGGTAAATTGCATTTATTACTCATATCAGTACACGGTTTATGCAATTACCCAAAGGTGACTAAAAATGGTGTTCTTCATTCTCCCCAAATCTAACAAGCATGCGAGTATTGACTGTATCAAACTGAAACGCATCGGTTTCCCCAATCGTATCGCTGTGACCTGAAGGTCCTCGTGGCCGAGCGGTCATGTATCGACACACGCCTCCAACCGTACGCGAGAGCAGAGCTGCCCGTCCCCAATGAAAGGTGGAGGATGAAACAAAAGATATTGGCTCTGGCATGGAGTAAATGTGTGTGTACCCCTGGAAAAGGACATTGTCTAAAGATGCTGTGGAGAGAGTGGGTGAGCGAGCGAGCGAGCGAGCGACATTCTGCACCACTTGCGCCATGCCGTGTCATTACATGAGGCAATCTCTTACCTAATCAGTAGTGACACACACACAGCAGCAAAGGGTCCGCCATGCCTCTGTCTCCCTCCCCTGTCCCCCCTCCCTCCCTCCTCCCTCCTCTCACTCCCCCTCCCTCCTCAGGGGCTGGTCGGTTGATCCTCCAACATATTTCCCTTTCCTCTTCTAGTGAGGGGGCAGAGAGCTGGGATTGTTCCTGATCCTGTGCTATTTGGCTTTAAGATGGTCTCCGTGCGATTGCTGTGTTTTTCCAAATAAGTAAATGTTACTGCCCTGCATGTTACCTTATGTTATGTTAGCTTGGATTTATGCTATATAATTATGCGTGAGCCAACCTTATGATTGGACCAAAAACACACACACACACACACACACATGCACGCACACAATGGCAACACACAACGGCAAAGAAGCAGTGCATTAATTGCCATTTGAATTGTTTTACAACGGCTTCCACACAGTACGGTGACCAAACACGTAGATCCTTCAGATCACAGAAGCCATGGAAGCTGCGCCAAAAATCTACACACACACACACACACACACAAAGCAACAGTGGTGATTATTATGCGCACACAAACAAGTATTTTCCCAACCTACTCTATTATATTATTACCTACTCTATTAATTCTAGAATCCAATATATTGTAAGCCCTGGCAATGCTATAAGGAAAATGTGTCTCGAGATCTTGAGACAGAAACACAGTCCAGGCGCACCAAACGAAACACAGGCAGCTTTTCTCTGAGACAGGACGCAAACCAACAAGACTTCACCCGGGCCCGCACTCTGGTCGGAAACCTGAGGTGATGTGATCACACCGAGCACATCAAAAACCAGCGGCTGTATAGGGCCAGACAGCGTGCGATTGTTAACACAAATAGCATTTGCTGACGTGATCCCCCCCCTCTCTGCACACGTTCCTGGCGATGCAGAGCTGGGCCTGTATCAAACAAAGATGAGGCATGTATGCAGCCCTCTTGGATCTCCTCTTATGAGAGGTGAAGGGAGGCTGTCAGTGAACACAAAAAAAACCACATCCAGCGTCTTGCCCCTGCCTTGCTGGGGGATGAGGAGATGGCAGGCGCGGAGAAAAAAGGAAAGGCAGTGAGCTCGCCTCATTTCTGCCAGTGTACCCTGCGTGTGTCAGTCCAATATCTTAAAACAACACATGCAAGGCTCTGCCACAGCCAATTACCCAGCGCCTGGCAAGGGAAATGAAAAAACATCTTGGAGAACAATGAAGGGGACTTGGCTTGTTGTGCGTGTGTCAGTAAGTGCTGACAGATTGTTATTTTTAATGAATATACAACACTTGAATGGCCCATCAAGAGGTCTTCCACTGAACATTGCTCCTTTGTTCACGGCATTCATTCTCAATGTAACCACCAAACACTCTCCAATGAGACGGCCATTAGGCACTAGAAAGGTTGAAGGTATATCCGTTCATCTACAACGCTCAATATTAGCAGCGTCCGCAATACAAAATGGAAAATGAACCAGTCATGAAATATGCTTATCATTAAAACAAGACAAATACATAATTGATCACCTGGTATAGGTCTGGTTGCAGAGAGACAATATTTGATCCAGGAATGCAAAAAATACCCTAAAATTATTAATCAAATTCCGCCGAATCTCAGCAAGGTTTTCACTAATTTACACACATCAAAAGTCAGTTTTAAATCAGTATTTTATACAGGTATCTGCATTTCACCCACACCAGAGATCAGCAAGTCACGCAGTTTGTTCGTTTTCTTACCAGATTTCCACTGCTGTAGCGCTAGCAGGACACATCTAAACAGGGATTTCAATGTTCCTTTCGTTGGGGATGCAAACGAGACGTTTAGGGCAGGGCCTGGCACTTTCTAATCACCTGATGTGTGTACAAATATTGAAGTAGCTCTGTACAGATGAGTCCAGCTACCTGCATCTCCAGGGCAGGTACACACAGCTGGACACACCGGAACTCAGAGCAGCAATCATGTATTTCAACTTTAGGGTTGGAATTTCCATTCATTATTTATTCTCAAAACGATCTCAAATCTCATAATTCCGAGATGGAACACAAAGCACGCTGGCATTCTTGTTTTCGCGGGGCCCTAATACTCCTCCACACATGAGATATATACACAACACAAGAAAAATGTGAATGTCACCTTGAAAGTACAAGTGCTGTATGCAAGCAAACTACACAAACTAATCTTATGACCAACTCATGCTATACACATTTCAACACAAGTAGCAGCATTAAGACTATGCCTGTTGCGTGTATGGAGACACAAGGCAATAATATAATGTGTGCTGAATCTAAGATCCATGATCTTGAGGAAAAACCATATGCCATTCAGGCAAAGCATGCAAACAGTGAATTCCCCAAGCAGCTCAACGACAAGAGAGGGCTAGAGCACAGGAAACGTGCAGCCTCTCACTGAGAGCTCTGCCTGTAACAGTTAGGTGTTTGTTTTTTTTACCCTACCACACATCATTCACAGGGCACCACTATCCCTCAAAGACACAATAGAAACTAAGGACGAATAGCAAAGTTATTTACAACTCATCGCTTACATTTTTCCAGCTATTGCCCCAAGGCTACACAGCTCCCTGTAGGGATTCCTTACTTTGTATATTCATACATCCCAAACAAACTTCAATCTTTCTACCTTTAAAAATCTATAAATATCCTTGCCTACTCTGCATTCTAACATCAGACAGACAGGTAGCTTTTAGGTAGTGGCATGCTTGCAGTTGCACTATTCTAAATGATGGCAGCATAGATATATCAGGAATTTAAGTAACAGACTATTTGAAAAACTACTTAAATAAATGAGCATGCACCAAAGCAGTATGATACTGTAAACATAATTTCAAAATGACCTGTGTAGTAAAAGCTACTGATAATAAATTTCACTAATAAGCAATTAATAACAATTAGTGCGTAGCAGTAATACGTTACAAACTTGCACTATAGGGATATTTTACTAAACAAAAGCATAATCGAAATGTCCTGCATCTAATAGATAAACAAATAAATAATACATGTTCCTGAATGTGATGAAAACTTGCGCCATGAGTAGCCTAAATAAAATAATATTTCACTTCATAACAAATGGACAGGGCAGTACAAAGTGGAAACACTGCTTGTGGTTTGGTAATTTCATAAAAAGCAATAGAGGCACAGTTCAATTTCAAGTTTGGTCACATGTCAAGTGCAATGCAAACATAAACACTACACTTGTGTTGGTACTGACATCATTTCTCAGTAACGTTTCTAATAAAACTGTATTTCTGACATGGTTTAACGTTTGAAATGAAAAACAATCTCTCTCCACCTAAGGGCATCAAGGGAAACACTCAACAATAAACAATAGCACTGCTGGCGAAAACTGAGAACTAGTCACCCAAACAAAGACAGCAAGTTGGCTAGCCAGCTAATAGTAGCTGCTGACAATGGCTTAACGGGAGTGGACTACTTCCTGGAAGGCAACGGCTGTACTGAACGTTACAAGTTTGACAATACGTTTAATTGGCTATTAAATGCTAGCAGAGCTCCGATATTATAAGCACGTACACACACAAATACACATACAAGCACTGGCTCAGTGTGTTCTGTGTTAACCGGTACAATAGGGCTGTATGGGTCCAAGTATTAGACGGGCAGTGGTTAGCTAGCTAGCGTAGTTCAATCACTGCTGGTTAGTAACGTTAGCAGCCGCTTCATAGTAACAAACAAGTCTATCAAGCTAGCAGCAAGCTAATGCTAGTAGACAAATTAGCCGGGTACCTAGCCAACGGTTATCGTTAGCATTCCAACGTTAACACACTGTTTGATGTTATTGGTCAGTTCTGCAACGTGTAGTTCATTATAATACCAAAGACAGAGAAAACAGCGGCCCACGGCGCGCCACACTTACCTCGAAAGCTTCCTCTACAACATCTGTGATTTGTTTGATGAGCGCCTGCAACAACAAACAATAGCAGCAGCAGAGGCAATTAGCTAACGTTAGTAAGCCAAGTATCACCACTAGAGTGGTTGCTGTGCAGCTGCAGTGCCACTTGTGTCTTTCTCATGTGAATGGAACGGAACGGACCACGTTTGACAATGTTGTCATAAATGATGGATGGAAGAAAAATGGAAGAATTAAGAGGGAGTAATCGCTGTCGGGATGCTCTGACTAGTGTATGTGAGAGGTACTCAGCATGACAGCATCCTTCTTCATCTTAGGGTGAGAACAGTTGGGGTTCCCCGAGTTTCACTGGTAAAATACCGTCACCTACTGGCCAAAACGGTATCACCCAAACTGGAGGCTTGAACAGAGAGTCTGTAGCTACAGTTGTTATGCATGAACCCCCTCATGAATAGAACAGAATAATAAACAATAACAGAATAGAATAGAAACAAACACAACACAACAAAAACTAATTTGTAAGCATGATAATCCATCTGCTAAACATGATAGTGCCAACTATAATAATAATAATAATAATAATAATAATAATAATAATAATAATAATAATAATAATATACACAAAACACAAAAAATAAATAAAAAAGAATTTAAGATAAATCATTTAACTTTAATACATTATTTCTACATTTAGTCCCCTATTGACAACCATTGCATAAAGTAAGATAACATTTTATTTATATTTGATAGACCTACCTTGTTTAAGATTACTCATTACTCTTTTAAATGCAAGATAAATGCATACATGAACACAATTTGCACAATTTCAATATCATATCTGTAGGTTTTACAACCTCACCGAACAATGTGGCCCTGTCTTTTTTTCTTTCCGGTCAGGTATTAAAGCCATGATTCACCTCCACCTAGTGGTTAAACCAATGACCGAGCAGGGTGGCACTTGATACCACGAAAACATTAGCAATGGTAAATATAAATGTGAATATATTTTGAGACGTGCCAAAATATTTCGACACGCGTAAAATATGTGTTTCATCGAATATTGTTGTTTGACCTATACTATTTATTTGATTATATATGTAATCCTTCGTTTGTATATGGTTAAGGATATTGTGAAAGTGTATTCATACAAATATAAAAATGTCCAGACGATCGTAATAAAATACATTTCATTTATGTTTTTATAAATAAGACTATGAAATCTACCCTCAAATGCCTCAATGCTCTAAAAACAGACAATTGCACTGCACAGAATCAGCCACTAGATGGCAAATGTGTCAAATAAACTAATAATTTATCAAACAACTTAATTGAATTAAACAGAAAACATTAAATGGGAGATCTACTGTAACTGACGTGATCCCACTAACAATCTGTTATAAACACATTTTGCCTTCCGTGTATTGTTACAAAGGACCTCATGACACCAAAGAACAACAAGAAGGCTCTTCAGAAAATCAACCAACCATAGCAATTGCAGTCATGTCGTTGTCTGGCACATTCTGACAGCACCACGGTCAGACTTAAACTCCCAGTGCGAGGCTCTGTGCGGAGAGCTTATATGCCCACCATCAGAGCTCTGGATCCGGTTACCCAGAGGGCCAGAAATGGCGTCCAACTGCATCAGGCTCATGTTGCCTCCTCGCATGGGCACTCCAATAGCATGCCAGCAGTTTCCTAGGAGTCCCTTAATACAAATTTGACTCTCAAACTTGGAATAATAAAAAGGTAACTATTATGAGACGTCCCTCCTTTTCAAATTTTGTTTGTGTAGTTACATTTTAAGATGTACTCGTTTTCATGTCCAGGTAGGGCCTAAATGAAAACCATCAATAGATTGAATAAAATACACACAATTTATACAAGCATCATGAATAGCATAAAGGAATGTGTTGCAGAATTCAATGCAAACATTGCATGCAGAGTCCTTTGTTTGCATTGTTCAAAAGAACAAAAACCAGCCACCAGATGCTTCAAATTATATTGTTTATTACATTTTTTTTCTGCCAACGCTTACAGTATCACTAGAGCTCACTGAACACGACACATCACACTTACAGTAGTAAATCCACTGCTCACAGCAGCGCCTCACTTGGCTCACAGGAGCTCTGCCGAGTTGACAGGGAGTCAGGGTGAAGATCACTACAGCTCACAGGAAGCAACAGACGGGTATTCTTTCACACAGCAACAGAGACACAAACGTAAAGATTGAAGCCCGTTGGGAGCCAAGACGTACTTGAAGGATGCGGAGGGAGGGAGGGGGAGGGAGGAGGGAGGGGGGGCACGCTAGACGAGAAGACGTGTTGGTGCCACGGGTGTCATTCTTGGACCTTGGATATTAAAATTCTTCCATCTCGTATCTTGGAGCAGGCGGACAACCTAGCGTGGCTAACGTGTACATGTGTGTGTTATTTATGCGTGATGGAAACAGAGGCTGACAGACAGCACTTTACAGTGGGTTCCTGAAGTTCTTGCCGGCGAACCGGGCCTTGTCACCAAGCTCCTCCTCAATCCTGGTTGGAAGAAGATAGGACGGTTAAGTTGGCTGGATCAGTGGCCGACACGGCCAGATCAATGTCAAGAATCACAAGAACCCTGAAAGCATTTTAGGATTTACAAGTGTTCACACACACACGCACACACACCTCTATAGCAACATTCATAGGTTTTTATTAAAAAGAAATCGGTTCTTCTGGACGTATTTCAAATAACAACCAATTAAATAAACCAATGCATCATTATGTAAATCCATTTACATTTAAGGCAATTAGCAGACGCTTTTATCCAAAGCGACTTACAAAGACTACATTTGTCATAAGAAGGTGAAACATTTCATTGCTGCTAATACAGTAAGAAAGTCACCAGAACAAGTTTCGAGCATTTCAATTACTTGGTTAACCATTTCTAGTAAAAACCAATGTGTAGGACTCACCTCAGCAGCTGGTTGTACTTGGCCAGACGCTCAGATCGGCAGGGGGCTCCCGTCTTGATCTGGGAGGAGAATCACACGACAGGACAGAACGTGACTCGTCTTATAAACACCACTTCCTCCTGCAGCGTTGCCGCATGCATTTCTAAGTAAAGTCACCTTCACCTCAAGTGACCAAAAGGGACAACTACTCTTTCGCCAAGTTCCACTTCACAATGTCGGCCGTCTCACCTGTCCGGTGCAGAGTCCAACCACCAGGTCGGCAATGAAGGTATCCTCCGTCTCTCCGGAACGATGGCTCACCATCACGCCCCAGCCGTTGCTCTGGGCCATCTTGCAACTAAAACCAAAATGCAATGAAAAAAGTTTAAAAATAAATAAATAAAAAAACCTCTCTTAGGCCACAGTAAAAAGACGATTGATAATGACGTAATACTCACGCCTGCAGGGACTCGGTCACGGAGCCAATCTGGTTGACCTTGAGGAGCAGGCAGTTGCAGGCCTTCTCCGCCACCCCCTTGGCAATGCGCTTGGGGTTGGTGACGGTGAGGTCGTCTCCCACCACCTGGATGGAGGTGGTGGCGGTGAAGTTGGACCACGCCTGCCAGTCGTCCTGGTCGAAGGGGTCCTCGATGGAGACCACTGAGGAGAGGAGCAGCAGCAGCACAGACTCAGAGACTGGATCATCTAGACATGGTTTCTACAGCAGGCAATGATGCATCTTTCATTTATGTTAGCATTTCCTTGAAAAGGGTTCCATTGCATTTTATCTAAAGACTTCTTCAACCACATTGTCAACAGATATCACTAATGACGTAGTCCTCTGCGGTACCGGCATGGACACAATGTTCTTCTCCTGTGATGTTCCGATGCAATCGCTACGTAGCTGCTGCAGCGTTGAGGGCATTCATGGAACGCTCTCCATCGCGTGGGCGAGAGTCACAAGACCATCAAGCGTGGGAACAAAGAGTGTCCTGTTCAGGGAGCCGTACCTGGGTAGTCCTTGACGAAGCTCTTGTAGAGGTCAGCCAGCTGGTCGGGGGTGATGTAGCGGCTGGGGTCGTCGGGGGACTTGAAGTCCAGGTCGTACTTGCCGCTCTTGTAGAACTCGGAGGCGGCCACGTCCATGCCGATCACGATCTTGTCGGTGTAGCCGGCCTTGCCGATGGCGTTCTTCAGCAGCTCCAGGGCTGTGGGGAAGGGCACCCAAAAGAGGTGAGCACCAGACGTATCCACTCTGCTTTTGTGCTGGAGCATGGGTGGTGGCAATGTATTCACCGATATACATGATGCAATGTGTGACAAATTTGGATTTGTTCAGATGTTCACATTTCGGTTAACTCCTTCTCGGATTACAGGGAACTCGCTTGGTGCAGACAACGACAGAGACAGAAATAACAAACTTACTAAATAAATAAATAAGGCACACTAATCCGAGGCCTTCTTAAACCCCTCTTTAATCCTCCTCAAGAGTACAGTGCCCCACTGGGGTATTTGCCATATCAGCACCTTGACATCAGAACCTCGATACCGAGTCCGGCGGGCCCAGGACCTGACACTCAATCCATTATTCACCACTGAGTAAGGGCCTTAATTTGGAAACCATGTGTTGGTGCAGGAGTGAGCCATCAGACCAGGGTCAACGAGGGGCACACTGGCCTAACAGTCAAGCCAAGACCCTCTGGTTAGTTCTTAAACAGTACTGCCTAGAAGTGGGTTTTACAGTGTCAAGAGTGAGAACTGAACTGCATCTATGTGGTCTTATTCCTAATGTACTTTGTTTGACATTTTTTGTTTGACAAGTTTTTTTTACGTCATCCTTTGTGTTGCATGTCCCTTGTGACCCCAGGAAGACCCGGCCCATTACAGCATTCAGCTGTCCCCCGATGAGAAATCTCCAGTCTGTGTGTTGACCTCGCAGTAGCCCTGGATCCGACCGTACACACCCACACCCACACCAAAGCCTCAGCTCCTCTCTCAGCAGCGGCGGCGGCGTCCACAGTGCCCTCACCTTCCTTGTTCTCCAGGATGTTGGGGGCGAAGCCGCCCTCGTCTCCCACGTTGGTGGCGTCCTGGCCGTACTTCTGCTTGATGACGTTCTTCAGGTTGTGGTAGACCTCGGCGCCGATGCGCATGGCCTCCTTGAAGCTGCTGGCGCCCACGGGCAGGATCATGAACTCCTGCATGGCCAGCTTGTTGCCGGCGTGGGAGCCGCCGTTGATGACGTTGAAGGCCTGCGGGTCAAATTGAAGGACGCCTTTGCTTCGATTGCTCCGAGGTTGCACTCGCATAGGCTCTGCACAAAGAGCTTCTGAGCTGCTATTGTCCATATCCTGCTACTGATAGTCATTATCTTATCTTCTCTTGTTTGATTTGAACGTTTCTGCGCTGCCGTGTTAATGAATAATATCATGCATTAGAATAATGTAATAAAGTTAATAAACCTTATCTTATCATGGTTCCCCTGCTGGCGCAATCATCGGGGATGCTTGTGCCACATGCTAATGCATAGCGCAGTACATGTCAGGGCAGCACGCTCAAAGATTACGTAACGGAGTGGATTACTGAGCTTACAGGGACGGGCAGGATGACTTCAGCGTTGCCAGCAAGGTCAGCAATATGGCGGTAGAGGGGCACTCCCTTCTCTGCCGCGCCGGCCTTGCACACAGCCAGGGAGACGCCAAGGATGGCGTTAGCACCAAACTTAGCTGGGGGGAGAGAAAACAAAGCCAAACCATTAGCTTTGACCTGGGGGCACATTAATGACATGTTGATGGTGTTTCATATGCAGTTTACTTTTTTCCCCCCCCCAAGAATATGAATGAAATAAGGCATCATGGCTTTGCTAGAATAAGGTGGCTTACACTTATTTTCAGTGCCATCCATGTCCAACATCAGCTTGTCCACCTTCTCCTGCTCCAAGACGTTCACGTTCTGGGAAGATGCATGGGGTCAGTGAAGCACTGCACTTATATATCTGTTTATTATTATTATTGTTGTTGACTGTAATTAAACACAAAGTTAGTTCACACAACAAAACGGCCCGCACCAGTCATGTTATGGGTAGTAATCACAGCATCTCAAGATAACACAAGGTCTGCCTCTGGACTGCGCTAGGCTACATTAAATGCTCATTGATCATCAAAAAGTAGTAGCATGCAAAAAATACAGCCATTGCTTATTTGTTTGGATGCTTTGGCTCAAGATCTCACCCTTTACCTTAAATCCTTCCAAGCTAATCCATTTGCATCTGAGCATATTGCATTAGTTCCCTCTCTCTCTCTGGAATGTTTATGTGTTTAATTAGATTCACAAAATGTACAAAAATATGAATTATGTATATTGTGTTACATATAACTCCTACGCACAAAGTCACATTCAAACAATAAATGGTCCTACCTGGCTAACCAGTGCAGGCGCAATAGTTTTATTGATATGCTCAACAGCTTTTGAGACACCTGCAAGGGACAAGCAGACCATCACTGACGGGGAAACAAGAAGGCCATGCAGTGCAGGAGAAACAGACGAGCACAGAGCCGATTCACAGGGTTCAACTCGAGACCACGTTGTCGTTCAAATGTCTGTGTGAATGTCTGGATCGTCTGTTCATGCTTGCCGGGGGGGGGATCGTTAATCAAATCCAAACTCCAAACCAACTCATGCTGCTTTTGTCCAGCTGGGTGTTAGGTCCAATCTTTACATCATCATCAAAAACAACAACAACAACAACACCCCCTCCCCTTTAAAAATCGGTCCTTTTATTTACCTGGTTACACAAAGCAGGAGCCAAAAACTCATTTATATATTTTACAGCCCTTTTCACTCCTGACACAGGACATTGAGATGGACAGAAATGAAATATAAAGAGTTAATATATTGATTGGAGACCTCAGCTCGCCTGTAATATAAGCCACCCGCGGAAGCGCAGGTGACCGGTGGGGTAAAACACACAGGAACACGGGTGTGAATGGCATTACCTTTGCCCAGGTAGCGCGTCTTGTCATTGTCACGGAGCTCCAGGGCCTCGTAGATGCCAGTGGAGGCGCCGCTGGGGACGGCGGCCCTGAACAGACCTGGAGGAACACAGAGGGGGGGGGCTGACTGCACTGGAGACACTTGGCATGGTCGGTGGCGCGTGGACCCAAGAGGGACAAGGGATGCGGGATGGATGACGCATCTAGCATCACGCATCTTAATTGAATTTCATACTATTTCAACCAATATCACAGATGAATATGTGACTAAGACATAGTGGAATGTGGCATATGACAAAAATAGAGATGCAGATATATATTGCCGTCCTTCAATTAGACAAAATCACATTTCTTTGCAATGGGCTACTCAATTCAATCATGAATAATGAATAGCACAGAACCATTGCACAGAAATGTGACTTTGTCCAGAAGGACAAGCAGATTGGGGCGAGGGGGACAGAGAAGAGGAAGAAAGAGCCGAGTCATCCGCAACCTCTGCTGTTACGCAACAACGGTAGACACGCTACTGAGCATGTGCAGTAGCACAGTGGAATAATACTACAGGGCTGGCATAGACCGGCCAGTGGTGGTGGTGGTGGTGTGGGGGGTGGGGGTGGGGGGGGGGGGGGGGGGGG
>JAOPUH010000001.1:9765595-9776269 GCA_027123175.1 Urophycis cirrata
TGTGTGTGAAGAGGGGGCCCTGGACCAGGCTCATTGGCCGGTGAAGTATCCAGCTTGCGGTGGCAAGAAGCAGTCTCCCATTGACATCCAGCGGCGGAACGTGCGACACAATCCACACATGTTGCAGTTGGAGCTGAGAGGATACGAAGCTCAGAAGGGGAACTTTCTCATGACCAACAACGGCCACTCAGGTATAGCCCATCCATGCGCATTGAAGCGCCGGAATGTGTGATGAAACTAATGAAAATAAATCTGTAAATGTTTTTTTCTTCAGTTAATTTTTGTAGGCTATATATTTTCCTAAGCGATTTTGTGTTATAGTGTTATTATTATATTTGCATTATTTGCCTCGATTACATAATATCATAGTTGGGTTATAAACCGGTCACCGTTGCTTTTTTCAATCTGTCTATTGGGATTGTCATCAGTTCAGATCGACTTGCCCCCAACCATGGTGATCGCCGAGGGACTGCCCGGCCGCTACACGGCGGTCCAGATGCATCTGCACTGGGGCGGTTGGGACCTGGAGGCCAGCGGGGCCGAGCACACCGTGGACGGCATCCGATACATGGCAGAGGTGTCGTCCACAATAGATTCCTCCGATTACGTATTTTTTATGGATATGTACTATAGTGTTCCATATCTTCAATCTACCTATTTTAATACCTATTTTAATCTAGCCATGATAAGAGCTTTAAATGTATTGTTTTATAGTTCATACACTGCTCATATCATATCACAATTATTATAATAACAATTTGTAAATGGAAAACCATGCATGAAAACCAGCTTTAGTTGTTTCCCACCAGTGTCTTTGACCTCTTCCTACAGCACCCAACCTCTTTGAAGCAGTATCTGAGAGTGTCTGTAATGTAATGGGACGGTCTATGTAAAAGCAGGTCATGGACTTTGGTTTGACAGCGTGCTTGTTTTCCATTTCCCCATTGTGTGTGTCCCAGCTCCACGTCGTCCATTACAACTCTGACAAGTACAAGAGCTTCAAGGAGGCCCGCGATAAGCCGGACGGCCTGGCTGTCCTCGCATTCTTCTATGAGGTAAAGAATGCAAATACTAAAATAAATACTCTCATCCCTTTAAATACACTCCATCTCATCCTCCCCGCCCCTTTAAAAGATCCAGACTCAAACCAGAACGATGAGGTTAGCGGATGCTGTTGGCCTCATACAATGTCTGAGTGCTGGTCATAACGGGTTGTAGTGGTTGACGGTCTCCCATGCAGATGACCAAAACAGATTGGTAAGCAAGACGCCTGTCTCCGATTTGCCTCACAAATCAGACTTTAGATTAGCATCTGACGTCAACTGTAAAAAAAAAAAAAAGTGTTTGTAAAGTTTTCATACCAACACTGTGTATTCCCTGTAGAAGTGCACGTATTGAAAGCTTCCTCCGATCGCGCAAATTCATCTTCTTCTGTAGAACATCTCCGTATGACACAGGAAGCGAGGCCGCTATCTGTTTCCGGCCAGGGCTCTGTGCCGCCGGCCCCCAGAAGTTCTGCTGTAACCGAGCAGGACTGCCGGGTCTCAGATTAGTTTCCCGTTGGCCCGTGGGCCTCGCCAGGGACCCATACCGTAACGGGTTTCTAACTCGGCCCAGTAAGTCCATTGACCACTCGTCTTGTGCTTGCATTTGGAACCCGGGAGAGACCATTGCTGTGGCAACAGTGTGAAAGACACCTTCCTGGGCAGCAGTGTGTCGTCCTGCAGGAGGAGAAGGAGGGCGTTTTATTGATGCCCAACCGATGACCCAGTTAGCGCAATATTCCAGCACCATAGTGCAGACCCAACATTTCGGTTAAAGAATCTAATCTTACTGCCACTTTGGATACGGGTTATTCTTGTAAGAGCGGAGCCTGTGTGGATTGCACCATCTGGACCAGAGTCACAGGGAGTCCTAGAGTTGGCTGCTGTGGCTCCACTACCGATTCCCACACACGAAACCCGCCAATCCACTGTAACCCAAGTGGTTTGGGTTACAGTCCGGCACAAAATACTGCTCCCTTCTCTATTTCACTTCATTCAATCGACGATAAAAATGTTTTGTAGAAACCTCCAGACTCAAGTCTCTGAATTATTCAAGGCTAATATGATAGGGTAGAGTTGAACTGCACCGTGGGAATCGTAGTTTTTGTATGCTGGGCACAATATGGTACATAGTAAGGTACATGATACTTTTATCTTGTTTTTCCTTGTTTTCAAAATCTAAATCACATTCAATTAAACTGAACTACGTCGCTGAATACCAGTACATCACAGACAATGTACTAGATATACTGGACAACATACTAGTCAACAATAACTTAGGTTGGAAGAGCAGACACAACTCCCCGATGCCAAATCTCATTGTTCGGTTTTGATGTCGTTTGCTCGTGTGTTTTTGTCAGGACGGGCATTTCGAGAACACCTACTACAGCGATTTCATCTCCAACCTGGCCCGCATTAAATATGCAGGTGAGTGAACAACTCGATAACAGATTGTGGATAACGTTGTTTGTCACTGGAGAGCTTTTAATGCACTACTACAATACAGAGTATACTTGTTGCAAGAATTAAGCAATGACAAAAACTGTAACAGCGTGTACATCTGATAATATCATGGGACAGCCTACACCAAATCCTAACATGGGACTCGTTGGTACAACGCTTATTACATAGTTTTTAATTGGGTGACGACACTGTAATGCAGCTGTTTTTTATCTTCAGGTCAGGCCATGAACATCTCCCACCTCAACGTGCGCTCCATGCTGCCAGAGAACATCAACCACTTCTTCAGGTACCAGGGCTCCCTCACCACGCCTCCCTGCTACGAGAGCATCCTGTGGACGGTGTTTGACACCCCCATCACACTGTCCCACAACCAGGTACCTCACAGTCCCCTCACACGTGCAGAAAGGGCGTCCTCCAGACCCATTCCTATCCTGTCTTAAAGGTTAAGACTTCCAGAAGTTCCTGGAGTTGTATGAGAAAAATATGTACGAATGAAATACACATTGGAAATTTAAAGTGATGTTTTTGTTTTTTTATATTCATTGACTTAAGTGATGCTTATTTCCTCATGTGTTATTTCAAAACGCTTAGAATAATTTATTCCACACATTCTAACACACAACACTAGTGCACCACAGTCGCTGTAGTGCGTCCTCATCATGACCGGTGGTCTCCCAGGCTGTGTGTTGCTGTTCTCAGTGCGGTCCGCCCGTCTCCCTTATCCCTCAGATCAGGAAGCTTGAGAGCACGCTGATGGACCATGACAACAAGACCCTGTGGAATGACTACCGCATGGCGCAGCCCCTGAATGACCGCGTGGTCGAGTCCTCCTTCCTGCCTCGCCTCGGGAAAGGCAGTACGTTACCCCTTCATGATGAAACGTTCAGCTGGAAGAAGGCAAAACTGAAGCCAAATTTCATAGACCCAAACCTGAACCCCCAAAATCTAGTGAACATATTTCAAAATGTTTATTTACTTTTGTTTATCTTGTTCCCACTCAGCGTTTTGTCGGCAGGATGAAATCGAGTCGAAGCTCTTGAGGATCGAGAACATAATAACGTCTCTAGGAAAGCACATTCATTCCAGTGAGTGGACAGTGTGCTGTCAGCACCAACTATCAAAACTGCCATAAATTGCTGAATGTGACATAAACTACAGCTCCTATTCAGTACTATCCTTCCTAGAATGCATTTCCCTGGTGATAAAACGGGTGAATAGTGTGCAACTGGCTGACCTGGCTTGTTTTGTGTTTGTATTCAATCCACAGCCGAAGTCCATGGCTCTCGGAATCACAGAAACGGTGAGTGTCTGGGGATCGCGACTGAAAGGCCATGAACAGAATGAACCAACGTGTAATGCGTGCCATTGCCAAAGAAAGGCCTTGGTATCTTCATCACCGTGATCCTACCCTAAACAGCGTGTGTGTGTGTGTGTGTGTGCGTCCGTGTGTGTGTGTGCGTACGTGCGTGTGTGCGTGCGTGTTCATGTGTGTGTGTTCCCCTCTCAGAACCCCGGGTCACCTCCTCCCTCGTGCTCAACTTCCCGGAGCGCAACGCCGGCAGCTACGCCTTGGCGCGGCTCCACCACCCCATGGACCTGCACGCCTTCACCGCCTGCATGCACGTGCTGCCCCACCACGGCACCATCCACAGCGTGCTGTCCTACTCCAGCGCCGGCAACGACAACGAGCTGCTGATCACCGTGGGCCACGAGGTGGGCCTCTGGATCGGCAACGAGTTCGTCAACATGCCGTACAGCTTCCGCTCGCCGGAGTGGGCCAACTACTGCGTCACCTGGTCCTCCCACACGGGCGTGGCCGAGCTGTGGGTCAACGGGCTGGTGGCCCAGGAGCAGCAGTACCTGAGGTCTGGCTACGCCATCAGCACCGGCGGCGTCTTCATCCTGGGCAAGGACCAGGACGGGTTCCTGGGCATCTCCGACTCGGACGCCTTCGTGGGCCGCATGACGGACGTCAACGTGTGGGACTACGTCCTGAGCGCCGCCCAAATGCGGGAGCAGACGTCGTGCGAGCGCAACGCCACGCTGACGGGGAACGTGTTCGGCTGGGGCGCCACGCCGCTCAGCCTGTACGGGGGCGTGCAGATCGACAGCGAGGCGCGTTGCCATGGAGACTGAGACACGCGCGTCGCCGTCGTCGTCTCGCCCGGCGTGACACATGACACGCCAGCTTCAGCGCTCGCTCCTGATTGGCCGGGAGTGTTTTTTTTTTTTTTTAAACAATGGTGTCAACGTTTGTGTATTAAAAATGTTAGCCAGTGGTGAGTGTGAGAGATTTGCGCTTTGAATGAAGAATATGAGTTCCATAAAGGTAGTTTAGTATGTTGATATATTTAATATACAACAGCAGTTAAGAAATATCTACCGCAATATCAGCTATGTATTTAATATCTCATTTTTGTATCATCAATAAACTTTTTCAGAACAAATCGATGGCTCGCGTAGTGACTCACAGGCATCCACACAAACACGATGAGAATTGTAGTAGCCCTTGTGGCATTTCACAATGGCTCTATTCAACAGAACCTTCCATCCAATATGGGAGGTTCTCTAATATTATGACCGGAGGCACATAGCAGTCTTGGAGTCTGTTTGATGTAATATAAAAAGGTAGATTATAAACAGCTCCAGTTGATTCAGACGTTCACACAGCAGGGGAGACTTCCTGCCCTCCCCCTTCTCCCTCCTCTCCCCCCCTTGAAATGTTCTCTGCTTCCTTTAGAAAGCAGTGTCATTCACCACATCTCCCAGCGCAGCCTCACTGCCCTTCAGCGGCTCATCCCCGTAGGACTGCTTGATCTCCACTTTGTTCTTCTTGGCGAACATCTGGCTGATCTCTAGGAAGGTCTTGTTCTTGGTCTCCTGCACGACCATCCATATGTAGATGAACGTGGCCAGGCAGATGCCCGAGAAGAGGATGAAGCTGTACGGGCCCAGGCCGCTCTGGAGAACAAGGAACAAACTTTTTTTGGTTAAACTTTGCGTCAGATGGGGAGAAACCAAACCCTGGAGGTATGCGGCCCCTGGCAGCACCACCTCTCACTCAATGCCCAAAGACCAGCCCCCAAGCTGGGGCTTTGAGCTGGGCACAGCAGCCCCGGGACCAGGTCTGTTATTTGTTCCCCGGGTTGTCCGGGGGGGGGGATTGCGGCGCAGGGTTCTCCTTTGAGATTCGATACGATAAGAATGCCGTCGGAAGATGGATTGTCGTGACGTTCCCGCGTTGCCAAACAGAAAGGGTTTTTTTTGTTGTTGTGACAATTGGAATGTTCCTTTTGTACCTTCGGGATGGGTTGAGACATGGGGAAACATCGCCTACTCCATCCTGTTTGACTTTTAAGATGGTAAATGGAGCTTGAACGAGGAGGACATAAACATGAAAAGAAATGCGTGTTTACTTTGGTGAGCCTCAGGATCTCAACCCCCCCCCCCCTCCTCCGTGACAACACGCTTCAAGTGTAAACTCTGACATCCACTCCAAGCATTTCCTGAAAACATTATTGTTATTGAGATTGAGATTGATTATTGAGATTGAGGATTGTTGATGATGATGATGATCATCATCATCTTAGCAGTGTTATTGAGACCATAAGGGTCTACTGACTAGAGAGGCCTTCTTCTGCATCTCGTGGCACTGACCTCGAGGAAGGGGAAGATCAGTCCAACGGTGAAGTTGCACAACCAGTGGACGGATCCCGCCACCATGAAAGCGGCCGGCCTGGACGACTGCCTGAACATCTCAGTGGTCACCACGTAGGGGATGGGACCTGGGCAGGCACGCGAGACGCGGTCAAGCCTCGGGGATTAACCTCGGGGGAGCCGTGTCTGGTGCGGGTCACCGTAGTCCACCAGGAACAGGGGATTACGCAGCGAGGAGCACGGTAATTTGTCAAAGCCGCGGCGGCCATTAAGTTAACTGTGCATTAGCACACGCCAAAACATCCAAACAACACGTAGGGCTAATGGAGCGCCATGGATGGATGAGGGTGTGTGTATACAACCACGGGGTCCCGGGATCACTCACTGGGGCCTATGGCGTGACCAATGACGTAGATGATGACACAGCCTATGCTGACATAGGGCATCCAAGATACGCTCTCCTGTCAACACACACATGGCGACAGACCGTGTGTTAATTATCGGTTTTTCAAATGGTAACAAACATTAAAGAAACTATTTTCCATTTTGACTTAAATGACACACGGCCAGACCATTTACGGCATATAGACAAGAAGACGCACCATCCATCTTTGTATATTTATAGTACAAATGCATGCACCACCAGAGAGCTGAGCGGTTTTGTTGGCTACAGGAAGAAGCAACATTCCTTGGGAATGCAGAAATGTCTAGAAACACGAAAGCTTTTGTGCTTTAATTGTGCACCACACAGAACGTCTGCCCTGAGTTTACACCCAAAGGAGTCATGGTGTGTTATTTTCTTTTTAATTAGTTTAATTTAATTAATGTATTAATTAGATTAATTTATCAGCTCTTGGGGACACACACACACAGACACACAGGCTGTCCTTTTGAGATACAAACGGGGGTATTGTGTACACAGCAAAGCATGGAAAGAATGGAAATGCACCGACGGTAACACGGCCCCATAGAAACGTCACCCCGAAGGAGCACTGTTAATTACAGCCTGTAGATGGCAGCAGCGTCAGGTTTTGACGCAAGATTGGGTCACTCAGGAAGGACGCTTTACCTGGAACCTGAGGGCTACGGTGAGCAGAACACACGCTGCACAGCAGATCCCGAACCCGATCAGGAGGAGAAGCCGCCTGCCAGCGGCCTCCACGATGAAGACCTGCGATCACGAGATCCGAGTTCATCACAACATCAGTAACACATTGGTAATAGACACTAAGACACGCAATGTTAAAGTTGAAAATTTGAGCTGAAGAGGCGAGGTCTAAAGAAGAACACACGATAAAAATCAGTTGAATCTGTTTGGATCAGTCCACACTAATCCCCTCTGTGCACTGGACAACAGAGGAAGCCTGCTTCCTTCTCATCCCCCGCCTAAACACCTAAAACACAACTTGCACGGCGTACTCACGGCTGCTACCGTCATACAGACGTTGACTGCCCCCGTTCCCACGGTAACAAACTGGATGTGGTTTTCCTGGACCCCTGCTGAGGCATAGATGTTGTCTGCGTAGTAGTAGATCTGGGAGGAATCAACATCACTTTCACAGATAGGGAGGCGCAGAACTGCAGCACTCAACCACATACATCATTAAACACACGCACAATTCCCTGACTAGCGGTGGCGGAAATAACAAAGCAAACTACAAAGCAGGCTTCTTTCACCAAAACCACCCAAAAGCATTGCTTGGCCTATTGGTGGCTATTGGGGACTACACTACAGTCCACGCTAGCCACCACAGGCTGCCCTGTCCCAATCCAATCTCTGGACTAATCAAACCAGCATGCGTTACTTCCGCACACATCCCCTGATGAAGGCATTGTGAGAAAACTGAACCTCCTTGTCCTCATTTCTGCTGAACGCGGCTGTTTTCAGGGAGAGGACAAAAACGATGATGTTTCGAAAAGGAATCGCGGGGCTGCTGACAGGACAGCTCTGTTACTCTGCCTTTTGTGTTGTGTCACAACATCCTACAGCCCTGCAGGTAGGGCGTCGCTGTGCGGCCCCGCCCCCCGACTGACCGCGTTGACCCCCGACAGCTGCTGGCCCATGTTCATGACCACCACGGAGACGAGCTGCCAGCGGAGCGAGGCCTGGGACAGCAGGCTGACCACGGACTGCCGGCCCTCCGCCCGCTCCGACTGGTCCTCCGCGCGCATCTCCGTCAGCTCCTCGTCCACCTCCGCCCAGCCCCGCAGCCGCTGCAGCGCTGGGCGGAGGGGGAGTGGAGATACAGGCGTTGAACACAACACAGGGTTTTGGAAAATAGTCAGTCAGTGGAACAAGTGAGAGGCTGTGGCCCGGGGCGGTGTCACTGCCGGACCTCATGTCGGGCGATCCGCTCCGTTTAGACGGCCTCCCTCGGGTTTTGTCTATTTGGGTATTTTTTGTTACCCTGTTATTTTATTCCTCCATTTGGTGGAAGAAGACGCTGATTCAGAGGCTATCCCGTTTCCTTACCTTTCTTAGCAGAGGCCTCGTCTCTCCTCTGGATGAGCAGGTACCTGGGGCTCTCCGGGAACAGAGGCAGCAGGAGCAACTCCACCAGGGCAGGGATACCAGTCAGACCCAGCATCAGGGGCCAGCCTGGGGGAGAGGGCCGACAGACAGACAGACAGACAGACAGGCAGACAGACAGGCAGGCAGGCAGGCAGGCAGGCAGGCAGACAGACAGACAGACAGACAGACAGACAGACATGCAGGCAGGCAGACACACACACACACACACAGTCAGGCAGACAGAGACACTCACAGACAGGCAGGCAGACAGACAGACAGACAGACAGACAGACAGACAGGCAGGCAGACAGACAGAGAGACAGACAGGCAGGCAGGCAGGCAGACACACACACAGCGTCAGGCAGACAGACGGACACACTCACAGACAGAGAGTCAGGCAGACAGACATACAGACACAGAGATTCAGTCAGTAATTCCATCAACATTCATTCATTCAACAATGACTCAATCAGTCAATCCATGCAGCAATATGTCCAAATGATGAGATGGAAGGAAAAAAACAACAACAACTAGCCAGCCAATTCTGAATCCCTGATATCAATGTAATGATGCTGCATAATGTGACTCAGCACTCTCAGGAGACACGCACACAGGGGTGGGTGGGCAGACCTGCGCTGTTCCCCAGGATGTTCCTGATGCCCAGCACCTGGGCGCTGAGGATCCCGATGGTGATGAACAGCTGCGGCACGATGCCAATGGCCCCCCGCAGGTTCTTGGGGGAGATCTCGCCCAGGTACATGGGCACCACGTTGGAGGACAGACCTGGCGACGAGACGGGACCGTCGTCAGACACCACGGAAACAACAACACCGCGTTCAACGGAAAAAAGAAAAACCACTTCGGTGAAGGATCACGGGCGTTCCTCTGACCGGCACACACGCCCACCAGAACCCTGGCCGCGATGATGACCTCGTAGGACCGAACGGTCTCGCTGACCCCCATCATGACGGCGGGAACGATGGAGAAGATGTTGTTGAAGAGGAGGGTGCCCTTCCTGTCATGTGATCACAAGACGTGGGTCTCCACGTGAATAAAATCATTGAGATGTGATGTCCACTCAATGATGGTACAACATTATTTGACCACTTTCCTGATTTTTTCGGATGATCATTCCGGTGTGTGTGTGTGTGTGTGTGTGTGTGTGTGTCAGAAGTGATCCGATTAGGTATGAAGTTCAATCATGACCGATCAGGTTTTCAACACCAATGTTTAGGGTAAGGGTGTGCTGTCGAGGTCATAGTGCTACGGGGGGTACAGATCTGGCCTCACACCCAAACCGCGCGGCCTCGCGGGCGTTACCTCCCCAGCTTGTTGACCAGCGGGGCGACCATGAGGGAGCCCAGCAAGCCCCCCAGGGGGTACATGGAGACGGAGAGGGACCACAGCAGAGTCAGCAGGTCCTGCTCCATGGGGGCGCCATAGCGCTCCATGTAGGTGGAATTGTAGAAGGCCTTCATGAGCTGCACGGGGGTGACAACGAGAGCGGCACGTTTGGGCCCCGCTGGCGTCTAGACCGGCGTGTGTGTGTGTGGTGGGCGTGGTGGCGTGGCGTGTTGTGGTTTACCAGCGAGGGGGAGTTCACCACGGCGACGTTGTACCCGTATTGGAAGGAGGAGCCGAAGGCGGATATGAGGGTGGCCAAGACGAGGACAGCCGTTAACCTCTGTCACGGGAACGACAGTGCAAGTCATTTAGTTCGCTCGTCCCAGCTAGGGACACCGTAGCTTAAAAAGCTGTTATCCATCATTGACAATGATCAGCAGCCTCTCCATCAAAGAGAGGTCAGACAGCGGAGCACCTTCTCTCACAGGCTGCTCCAGCTCCGCTGTCTATATAGGAAATCATTCCTACCACATTCCATTACACTGTACAATAACAGCCAATAGCTTATAACAACAGTCTCCAAGCACCTTATATTTCCTTATATTCTGTTTATATTCTGTTTATATGTTTTATATTTTTAATATATATTTTTTT
>JAOPUH010000001.1:9837668-9849773 GCA_027123175.1 Urophycis cirrata
TCCATGTTGCAAAACACGAAGTACAGAAACACTGCAACAACCAGAAAGACCAGAAATTGAACCCAGACCGGAATCAACCGCTGGGACGTGTCAGGAACAGGTACGGTAGATTTCGCTGGAGTGGCGCTGGAGTAGGACGTAGTTGTTCTGTAGGCCGAAGGTGTATCATAGTGCCTAAAAAACCCCAAAATATTTTATTTACTTGGAAGCATTATACAATTGATCGTACAAGTACTTATACATGTCCAGTCAGTGTACAGCACGCATGTACACAAGCAGTCGGAGAACTCATGACTACGATGCACTCGGAATCCTCAACTCTTTCTAAAGCGTCTTTGTTTGATGCCTTTGTGGCGGTTTAAGGAAGGAGCTGTGTGTATGCAGACTTGTTTACATACAAGACCTTTGGTACATTGAAATGATAAGCCAGGATGACCAGATTGGGCCCGTATTTAAATGTTCTTGAGACCACAGAGGAAGTCTTCGGCTCCAAAATAAAAATGACTTAATTGCCGCAGACATTTAGGTACTTTTGACTGCTTCATTGCTGAAGGCCACAATATGAGACAGAGGTATGTACCCTTGTCCTTTGAGGAGACATAACTCAAAACAAGTTCTACTTGGTACTTACCGATCAGCAAAATCTGGACTGCTGTAGTCAGACCTTGATCTTAGGTAGGGCTCTCTACGGGTGGGAGAAAAAAAAACGTTTTTTTTTTTTACAAGTGTTCTGTGTTATCTGAAACAAATGATGCATGCTGAGAACTTACTCGTCCTGAACGTCCCTCTGAGTGTATTGTGATCTGGAGCTAGAGAATGGTTCCCTGATTGAAAAGGACACATGTTACTTTGAAGAGTTTAGATCATTCACATTGACATTATTGTAAGTATGTTTAGGTTATGAAATGATGATCAAACTGACCTATCTCCATAACCTTCACTCCTAAGCTGAAGACAGGAGAAAAGGAACCAAATCAACCATAACCGCAAATTAACAATTCATACACAATACATCTTAGATGTTCTGAAGTGGATCATGTTTGAGGATACTTACAGGCGTCTTATAGCTCACGTAGGTAACTTCTTCCTCTGAAATCAGTCAACAGAAAATAGAATACGATGTGTGACAGTGACATGGCGGGACATTGTTGTGGAATATGAGCATATATATATGACATATATACAACATATAACGTATAACATAGCGCTTGCATTTTGCCTTACTGTTTTTAAGGGCTGGTGGTGACTTACCTTCCTCTCTGTAGAAGGTTCTGTCGGAGGACGGCTTTGCTTTTTTCTCGTTACCCATGGCCTCTCGTATCTTCTTTTCGTACAGCGATCTTGTTGAGTCTAACGTGAGGCGAGACAGTATACACATACAAATACAGAAACTACAGAGACACGACACCGCATAACGTAAACTTCACATCAACAGTAAGAATTGTACTGACCCACAATCGGTCCGTGTTTTATTCCGTATTCATCAAGCAGAAGGCTGATTTCGTGGTCAGATTTGCTGCTCAGCGTGGACATGGTGTTGGTTTGACTTCCTTAGACCGGCTTACTTTAGGGAACAGTGCATTAAATGTAATGCACACAAACTACAATATTCTACTATCGGTTTCAATTGACGAAACTGAACTATTTTGGTACCTCCCTCGCCTATGAAATATTGGGTGCGCTTGTTTCGGTAATGGATGAAGGCAATTCACGTTGTCTTTCCGTGATCTAAACAAGTAACTTAACCCATCTTTGCACCACCCGTTAAAAGTAAACAAAACATTCGCACCCACACGCGACAGATGACTCACTTCCACTTCCGTTTGGCGCTGCTGTTGTGTCTTTCTGAAGCCGTAGAAGTCAGCGGACACGTCGCAGCGCCACCCATTGGCGTCTTTAGCTCCGGATTTGATTTTTTTTTTTTGACCAAAAAAACCCAACAAAACTATTAATCTGCCATTGGTATCATGCATTTAATCCCTAAAAAATTACATGATAACGTTGAGCAAAAACAAAAGTACCAATTTGGTTTTTGGGGTATGCTTTAAATGCTAGAATGATTAAAACATGTACTTTTGTAAACAAGGTGCCAGTGTGTATGCATATGAGAATAGAGCAGTTGACATATGGTGAGCAACATTATATTTTGAAACAAAATGTTTTAACTTCCTAACACAAGTGACGACGAACCATAAACCGTAAATTGATACACTGTAAATTGATGATGTTGATAATGTTGCTAATGCATACGTTTGCTATTTATTTAATGTTTTCAAATTCTAATCCAGTTCATGTGGCATCCATCTTGAGTCCTCAAACTGTTTCTGTCTTTCTTTCTTTCTTGTCTTTTTCCAATATCTTGTTCTTTCATCTCTGATGACATTTCACAGTCATTTGATGACATAGTACAGTTGTTTGTTTCATATTGTACATTTTTAATGTAATGTATGTATTAATTATAGAAATTTCAAGATGCACCTCTTTTTATTTTATTTTTACAAATACAAATGTATTTATGTCATGTATTCACAATTTACTAATTATTATAAGCCATTAAGCAGAGTATAAAAAAAGGTTGGAATATTATGCCTTGAAAAGGGGAAGTCCATGGAAGTCAGCCTCATCCATAGTCCACCAGAGAACCAGCAGTCCCATCCCTATCACCACCAATATCTTCAGTATCATGTTCACCAGCAAAAGACCCTACAGGGACAGGGAAAGATATTTGTACATAGGAGAAGCCAATACATAATTATATACACATTTAATATTTTTTTTATACATTTTTATTTTCTTTAGTACTTTATCCACAAATCAACTCAATATGAGAACTGTCAAACCTTGTTTTTTCTGGTTTGGAACTGTGTGTTCCTGAGTCCAGCGACATTCTCTGGTAGCACATTGGACTTGAGTTGTAGGTTGGAGTTCACTGTGGCTGCATCAGATTCACTCATCTCCTGAAAAAAAAGAGAATTCCTATATTGCGTGCATGTGCATTTTATGCATTTGGATGCAGATGTGCAAATTGTGCTTGACGCCCTTTCAGGGAATGATAACAGTCCTCTTACGGTGTGTGCTGCATTGGTCTCCTCCTCTGCCTCCGTAGAGCTGTCGAATGAACCCCTGCCATCACGACAAGATGGTAGACATTAGTTTATATCTGTGGCCTGAGGCCATTGGTTAGACCATCGTGTGCCAATTTTGCACGAGAGAAATCACACTTACTCCTCACTGTCATAGTGAATGACTTGAGACAATAGATCCGTGCAAAAGTGAACTTTTGTCTTCCTCCCTACACCACGATAAAAACACGATGAAATCAAATCAAAACAACGGTTGCAAAATTAAGGCATCAATTAACTTATTATCCTGGTGTGTTGCGGTCCACATTTAAAGACCATTTACATGCTCACCTCCTTCATCAATTTCCTCATTGCTGTCATTGTAAAACTCATAGAAAGCCTGGATTCTCTCCTGTTCCTCGTCCCAATTCCTCGTCTCATACTCATCATTATCATAATAGCAGAGCTCAGCGATTCCTGAAGACTCGCCCTCACGGGTAAAGAAGAAGTCATCATCTACACATCCCTGATTGGATGACAAGGTGGCAGGGGGGCTGTAACCCCAAGCGTCTGTGTTGAAGGGGTTTGTTGAGGCCGACATCTCTGACGTCGCAGTTTCAAGTGAAGGCCATGACGTCTGCTTGCCTTCGTCTTCTGTGTCTGACGCTGAATCTTGAGAGAGCAAATGCATGTTTGCCCACATGGCGCCGTCACTGCCGGTCGTTTCCTCCCATGTGCTGTAGGTTTTTGTCAGAGGTGAGTCGTCATAGATTGTGCTCATCTCGTCATGGCGTTTCTGTAATGGCGGCGGACTGATTGCGGCGGCTGACTCATGCTGACTCAAGTCATCTCGTTTGTATGCCACGTCGGTCTGGTGAGCTGGGATCTCGTGGCCACTGGAGCTGAAGATGCGTAGCGTCTGTGGTCTGATGTCAAAGATGGACTCACATGTGTCATCATAGGGATCATGAAGATCTGTACCTGATGGAGAGCGTAGTGCGTAGGTTGCTCTTTTTAGCTCCGCCTCGTCTTCTGTGTTATCTTCATCCTCTAGACACGCAACTATCTCATCTCCAACTTCCCTCCAACATCGTTCTGGCTGCGCAGTTGTCTGTGCACATGGTAGTGCTTTTGACTCGCATTTGTTGTCTGTTTCCCCAGCTGTGAGAGCCCTGACCTTTGCAGCTACAGCAGCTTCCATCCATCCAGGGCACACATCCTGTTCTCCTTTGTTGTCAGTATTTACAGTAGCCAACAGTGTGGGCTCTGTCTCTTGGCCCAGATAAGAGATCTCACTGGAGGCAGAAAGCTGTTCATCCAGTTGGGGTTCACGGTCGTCGCCTGCCGCCTCCTCATCCCCCCACGAAGAGAACTCCCGGGGGAACTCGGCGAAGGTCTCGCCGGCCTCTTGGTGGTCGTCCCCAGTGAAGTCCTTCACCCTGTCGACGGGGCCCTCCGCCGTGTCATCTCCACACTCCAGCTCCTCCAGAAGGCGCTCCGGGTCTCGCGTGGGGAAACCGGGAACGTCGCCGTCTCCGCGGCGGCCTCCGTCTTCCCGTGGAGAAGGCAGCGCGGGGGAGTCTGCCTCCCTCCCCCGGTTCTCCTCGCCTGCGGACGTCGACCCGTCTGACTCCGCCCCCCTCTCGTTTGCTCTCTCGTCCTCATCCTCCGGAAGAAAATTACCTCGCGTGTTCATCCCGCCGTCACCTTGAGGTCCTCTCTGAAAATAGCCCGTGTCCTCTTCACTTTTGCTCCCACCTAGTCCCACCTCATTTCCAACTGGGCGGTCCTCCGGGGCCAGAGGTGGTCCCGTGGCGACCCTGTCCTCGTTACGGCCGTCCCGGAGCGCGTCACCGTGGCGAGTCGGAGCCCCCGCCCCCTGCGCCGGCGCCGTCCCGCAGGGCTCTTTGCCGGCGCTTTCCGCGCCCCCCCCGCACAGGTCCTCGGTGACATCAGGCCTCCGGCTCGCCGGGACCTCTTTATCCGTCCGATCCCCTTCGTCATCGTTTCCAGACATTCGCGCACCTTTTGTTCCCTGTGAGTAAGCACTCGTTTGCCTGCCGGGTGTCTGCTGAGGCAGGGCCTCCGTGCCGACCGATGCTGCTGCTCCGGCGGCTGGCTCTTCGCTGGAGGCGTCGGTGCCGGCCCGTTCTTCTGGGTGCAGGGTCTCAGAGTCCAGTTCTACAGCGGAGGGGGAAGAGCTGTGTCCGTGACAATGTCGTGGAAATGTCCCCCCCCCCATAAAATGTATTGAGTTGTTAATATTGTTCCTATCAATATGGCACACGTTGTGCACAACAGTAGTTCTTACCGGAAGAAGCCCCAGAATCCTTTTTTCCACGACCTTTCATTATGTTTTGCAATGTTCGAAGGGTAATACTTCAAAGTAAAGTAAAAAAGAAGCAGTAGAAGAAGTACATTCAAGACTGACGTAAAGCATAGAGTTTTCTTTATAAAACACGATCTTGGGATTATTTAATGACTCAGGGTGAATGTTGCAGCAAGTCGCAGCAATATCTGCTCTGTTGTTGCCACAAGTCACTTCCTGTCAACCTCCCCCGCCATACGTATAAACATGCACTTTAGATGAGAACGGCTGAGAAAATAACAAACCAACCAAACAATCACGAAGAGCTACAAAAAGACAAAACGAAAGATTGCAGAGATGATATTCAGAAATGCACTCTAGATTCAACGGCGTAAATCGTTGAATCGCAAAAGGTTCCTTTGTCTTTACCTTGTGCTGTATCTCAGTGTAACGTCAGCTTTCATGTGGTGTGGTTTCAGACGCACAACATAAACTACAGCACTCACTTCCGCCACACTGAAACAAGTGGTGTTTATTGGCCTCTGAGAACACACGACTGTCACCGTTCCATTAGCACGCTGCTGTTGTTGACATGGCAACGACTATCACTTTAAAAACAACCAGCATCTATGGCAATGACTGCTCAACAGCCGATATTAAAAAAAATCGAAGAGATGGAATATATTTACAAAATGTGTAAAGGTCCAGTAAAACAGAGACGGGTCCAGTGGAGCGGGTTCGGTCAGCGGCCTGCTGAGGGACGAGTGCACCGCCTGGTCTATAATTCATTACGCAGCCGGTAGCGGTGGTTGGGTTTCAGGTCCACTTCGACCGGGAAGTGATCACTGACCTCCAGAGCCTTTGAGCCAATCACAAGATAAAAAATACTGTCAGAGTTTATACTTACAAGGGGGGGGGGGGCGCTGCAAACCTAACCCCTCACCTCCACCCCCAAAGCACACACATACACACACACATACACACACACATACACACATGCACACACACGCACACACACACACACACCGACCAAACCTGCCACTACACACACACACACGGACCTAACCTCCCGCAACACACAAACACAGATCTAACTGCCCCCAACACACACACACACACACACACACACACACACACACACACACAGTAGTCTAGCCACCTCCTCCTCGCTCAGGTGGAACTCCTGTTTGAAGTTGAAAGGCTGAGCTGACCCTGGAACAATACCGTGGAAGATCTCACGTCCGTGGACAATAATCCTGTCGGGAATAACATGAACACACATTTTTTCTTTCCCTCGTCTGAGACACTCCCCCCTCCAAAAAAAGTCCTGGTAACTCCGATGATGTTTGGTCAACCAACGCCCCCCCCCCCCCCTAAAGAAAAGAACTCTATCTGAGTAACTCTGAGCCGCGGCCTCGGCACTCCCTGACCTGTCGTAAGGACAGTGAGTGTTCTCCCGGACCGTGGTGTCCTGCTCGTCTCCGATCAGCCAGCGGAACTTGGGGTTGCCCCGCAGGCGCACCGCTCTCCAGCCCTTGGCGCTGACGTAGCCGCATCCGGCGTTCAGGTCCCCTAAGATTACAACGTTCTGGGAGGGATAAACAGGAAGCCAACAGGGGGAAATGACCGCGAAGAAGAGATAAAAAGAGATACATCATTTGATTGACGACCCCCTCCACCCCCCAAAGAAATAAAGTCCACCCAAACTCACGTCCAGCTTCCACCTCTGGTAGATGTCCTTGAAGACAGTGTACAGTTCGTCTATCTCCTTCATGGCCGTTTTGGGGCTGGTGTGCTGGCCAATCAGGACGAAATCCTTCACCACTAAAAAAACCAAAGGGAGTCAGGGTCAGTGCATGATCATCACGCCTGGCCCTGCGACATGTTTTCCTCCTGAGACGAGATGGTCTTCCTCGAGCGTCCCAAGGCATTTTGAAAGGTGTTCTCACGTGTCGCAGGGGAGTGGAATCGAACGATGAAAGGTTCTCTGGAGAAAACGTCCGTCTCGTTGGTGCCCTCTTCCTCCCGTTTGTGGTACTGATGCTGGTCCTTCACCTGCAGCACGTTGTCTCTTCAGGGTGAGCCCCGAACAACCACAAGACAGCGTGAGATGTTTCAGTCGGCGTTAACGGGGGCTTCACTAACTTCTGATGCGGTGCCACAGGTTACCTGTAAATGTAAACATACTGCTCCTTGTACGTCTTCCTCCCCAGCCTCTTGCTCTCTATGTACGCATAGGAGTTGGCTTTATCAAACCTGGAAACAGTAAATCCGTTTAAAGAAACGCGAAACGCCACCCTGACAGATCCGAACTAGGCTTGGGCGGTTGTGGGCACCCAAAATATTCAACCCCTGGAGCAGCATCTACACTCGACAGATGTAATGTGGGACCTGTTGAGCTCCTTGACCAGCCTGGGTATGGCACCTCCTTTAGAGTCTCTGACCTCCTGAATCAGACACAGGTCGCACCTGGCAAGAATCTTCACAATAAGAAAAACATTCAACCATGTTACCATTCACGTCTTAAACCTTTGATCCTGAGATGTTTCTATAATGATAGACTTCTCTGCGTGCACAAACCCAACCTTGAGCAGAAGCCCCATGACCTTCTTGTTGTTGACCTTCGCTTCCCCAAAGCTCTGTACGTTGAAGGCACACATCTTGAGGGAAGCAGCTACATTCACCATGCATACCCCCAGAAAACACAGCAGGAGGATGTGAGACTTCATCGTCTACAGGGGGAAAATAACATGGATAATAACAAACAATCATAATCCTCATTATGGCCCGTAACCCGATTTTCCTATTGGGCAATATAATGCAGCCATCTATATGTGGTTAGTTTGTTCATTAGTTTCAAACGTGACCTGCATTCCCTACCTTTGATGCCAGGGTCCCAGGGAGATTGGCATGAAAGCAGCTTAGATCCAGCTCTTGACCGCGCTGTCATGTATTTGGGGAACATACAGGTAAGTACTGTTTGAAAGACAGAGGTCAGATGTCGATGAAGGGAATATGCTGTGTCAGTACTCGTCAATAATGGGGATTTATCTGGAACTGTTAAAAAAAACCACTGAACACAATGGCAGTAGCTTGAATATAATAGCAATGGCTTCAGGCCTCTGTTGGAAAGTTCAGTTTTGAGTGTGTTTTGTCTCCGGATCAAGCTAAATATAGCAGCTTAACTATAACAATTAGAAATTGCTAATTGAAAATGCATTTGATTTATTATTTGTTTTCTACACAAAACTGCAATTTTTGTCTTTATTGTTTCATTCAAAGGAAACTTTAATTGAGAATGAAAGGCTAATAATACATGAATGTACAATAACAATACAATACACAAACAGTAACTTATTGTTTAATAAACCAAGTGAAATACCATCATAAGGAAGATAACATTTACTGTACACTGACTATAGTTGTTATTTCTTGTTGTTTATAGGCACATGTGATTTACTAGTGAAGGCACTGAACTTCTGAACTCGCCTGTGTTCTGTGTAAATCCTGTAGCTGTACTAAAATAAATACTTAGAAATGGGCCACAGAGGGCCATAAAGAGATTGCAGAAGCTAACTACAGACAAACCAACTGTTAAATGTGCCCCCTCAGCTCGGTCTAAGAGCTGTAATGGTATGCAGACAAATTACATCAGCTCTCCAATGCCAATCTCGTTTATTTCATGGACAGTGTGTGTTTGTGAATCAAAATGTTCTTGATGAAACATGTACACTTCTTATACCTACGCCACACCAAGAGGTCAAAGCAATTGTGAAGATCAAGCCACAATGCTGTGTTTACCCATGTGTGTCCCTATGAATCCCATGTAGGGGGGTGTAATAGTTCCTCGGGGTGATATAAGGGTGTGCAGTTGATGCTTTATCTCCTCACTACTAGAGCAGATCCTCCCATGGCACCGTTTTGCTTGGTGACCTTCTGCAGCCGGACGTTTCCTTTGAGTGACACGTGTTAGTCTGTGGACACAGTGAAACGCTGTGGACGCACTGCAGGACGAGTGCCATAACATAACATATCATTAACATAACATAACATAACATCAACCCAAACCAGGACGTCACGCCTGCACTGCTTTGTTATTATTGACCCATTTTCCATGTTATGTTGTTATGTTATCGACCACACTGGCACTATTGGTAGGAAGAGATGTTTCGATTGCTTTGTCCAAATCTCTGCTTGTAACTCCTGGTAGTAAATATAAAGGGTTCGGTTCTCTTTATTCCTGAAAAAAAAGATTCAATGACAAAAAAAACATAATTGCCCTTTGTTGGATGTTTCCAGAAAGTTTAATTATAAAATGAGGTAACGTGGTGAACACATAACACATATTTCATACAGGTCTATAACACTGGCGCTTGGAAGCAATGTCTATCAAATAGTCTTCAATTCTGTTCTCTATGTCTGAGAAGATGTCGGCCACTTGGTCCCTGAAAGAGGGTTGCCACAGCGACAAAATGGCAACCCCGATGAAAGCCAGGAGCACAAGGAGAAGTACCAGCATCCTCGTCCAGGACCGACCGGGGCTCTGTACAGAAAACCCCCCAAAACAAGCAATGGTTACGTATTGTCCCGTGCATCTTCTGAGAGTGTTGAGACAGATGTTAGGGTGTGTACCTTTCAGCTTCATTCATTCATTCATTCATTCATTCATTCATCTGTTTTCATTCATTCATTAGTTTAGCCTTTCTGGGTTTCGATACTGCCCGGTGTAAAATTTTATTCTGTGTTTTCTTTCAGTTATGGTAAAAACGAAATATGTTAAGTGCAATGCACAAGTAAAAATGTTCAACTTAAATAGATTTTAATTTGATTAGAGCATAGTATTAGAAGTGTGATAGTCACCAAAATCCCTGAACAGTGAAAAGGAAATGATACCTACACACACACGCACACACACACACACACACACACACACACACACACACACGGACACACACACTCACTCTCTCCAGTGTGCTGCTGTGTCGCGGGCTGAGCAGCCTCAGCTGGTCCCTGCACTGCGTCAGCCGGTCCTGACTGGACCGGTACTCTTGTTGCATGGCCTCCAGCTCTGCCTCCAGATCCACACACTGAACACACACACACACACACACACACACACACACACACACACACACATACACACACACACACACACACAACACACACATGCACGCACATCCTCAATACAATATCCTAAATACAATATACACACATATTAAATCTGCAGTAGGATAGATTTTTTTTTGTTACAATTTCCCTCCAAAACACATCTTAACATGGACACACTGACTCATCCTTTACTGTGGGGGAGTTTCATTGACCAGTGCAAAAGCAGTGCAGAGATATTCCAGTCTCACGTTTCACAGCCAGGCCTTCCCAAGCCTTTGCATCAACCCAATGAAGGGAGAAGGTCAGAGTGGGGAGAGCGATATGTCTCCTGACCCCCTATACTGTTATCCCAGTTCATCACGTGTACAGTAGTACACGTGAGAAACTGGGATAGCACTTCAAAATACATTGACAGAGAGACGGAGGTCAAGGTGTAGTCTAATATCATTCCACACATATTGAACAGCGCATGTCTACAAATGATCGCCAGACGATAGCCAATGGACATGACTGATGTTCTCCACATGGACTGTTTGCCATGCAAGGGATGCCCGCTCACACGTGATTGGTCAATGGAACTCGGACGTAACAGGAACCAGAGCGCCTCCAGTGCACAAATCGTGTCCCATTGGTTACAGTTTCTGCATTCATGTGCAGACGTCTAGAGGTTTCTCGAGATTAGCTGTCCACGGACTCAAATCACACACAGCCAGGGGGATAAATGGCAGGAGCTTGCCTCTGACTCTTGCCAGCTGTTATTTTGCCAGCTGTGTTATCTAGCCTGTGATTCAGACCTTCAGGGTGCAAGAAGGTTGGGCCCCACGCTGTGCGTATTGATATTATATCTCAGAAAGAGCGGTTTGTCAATATCGCGCCGTGTACACCAGCAGTGCATCCGAAAATATTGGTCACCTCTTGTTCCTTGGTTCTGAGTCTCTCCTGCGTGTCACAAAGCTGCTGCACCAACGGGGACATTTCCTCCTCCCCCTCCCCCTCCTCCTCCTCCTCCTCCTCTTCCTCCCCCTCCTCCTCCTCCTCCTCCTCTTCCTCCTCCCTCTGGTCCTTCTCAGGCTCCTCTGAGGGCAGACACACCTGCATCGTGAAGTCACAGCTCTCTGTGGCACGGGCTGAGGAGAGAGATTCGGGGTTTGGATTCATTGCTTTACATTGTTGGAATGGTGGCAAATTATGATTTATGACTGGTTCCTGTTATGAATGAGTCTGAGTCTCACAAGTCTGATAATATTCACTGTGATTTAGTTGTTCTGTTATTTATTGGGACATGTTGATACACAACTCTCAGATGTTTTGTTATTTCAGTGGCTAAAGGCAGACTTTACAACCAGGTTACATTTTCGAAATACTATAAAAACGTGCTTAGAACCCTTATTATTTACCTCTAGGGCCTAACAGTTCATACTTTGTATATTGTATTTCTTGCATGGAAGAACTTGGCAACTCATTTTCGGTGACTGTGAGTCTGACCTTTCATGCGGATGTCATTCCGCAGCGCCTGATTGGCCTGCTCCAGCAGAGCGATGTTGTGTTGCATCTGTTCATGGACCCGCTGCAGAGAGCACGTCTTCAACATCAGCGCCTCCTGCTGGCCGCTGGACAACTGAGGCA
>JAOPUH010000001.1:9866667-9881189 GCA_027123175.1 Urophycis cirrata
CCACTCCCAAACTGTCTCCCCACTCCTAAACTGTCTCCCCACTCCCAAACTGTCTCCCCACTCCTAAACTGTCTCCCCACTCCCAAACTGTCTCCCCACTCCTAAACTCTCTCCCCACTCCCAAACGGTCTCCCCATCCTAAACTGTCTCCCCACTCCTAAACTGTCTCCCTATCCTAAACTGTCTCCCCACTTATTTACTGTCACTGACACTATACTCAGCAGTCACAATCTCAGCAGAATAGGACTCCAGTTGATTGTATTACTTTGGGATGCAAGATTTGTAAACAAGCCTGTTTCAACATCACATCCTTGCATTTGACAGAAGATGCTTGATGTTATACTGGTGTGTGAACAATTGTACATGTTTATATTAAATTGAATATACAATGTTTTTAAGTACTGTGAAGTATTAAGAGTAGTATTGTTACCAATGTCTTGCATATATTTAAGATGCTGTCCCTCCGGCAGTGACACTCGCTAAACATGATAGACAACTCAGCAAGTTCACTCTCTCAATAATGTCAAAATCAAATGTAAAAAGTCTCCTCATATGGTATTAGTATGCTCATATCCTGGGAATCATGATATTGTGTTGAATAAATCAAATTGTATTTGTGGTATTACTTTGCAATATGGGTACATTAATTAACAAATAATTACAATGACTTAATTCAGTGATAAGCATCAACGAACAATTGTATTAACTGACAAGAAGAAGGGGCATTTAGCAGACACTTTTCTCCAAAGTAACTTACAATCAGTACATTTGTGGGGTTCAACATGTGGACAGTTGGGGATCGAACCTCCAACCCCCCGGTTAGTGGATGACCCGCTCTACCTGCACAGAGCAATGCCGCCCCATACAATAACAAATGGTCTGGCAATTATTTACCAGTTTTCATGTTTACTAACGGTGTCCATGTTTACTGAGGTATTAAGTTATGAATAGGGTTTACCCTAATCATTTACCAATAACCCATATGCTAATGCTGTATAATAATACTTATTACTGCATTAACTAATGGTAACGAAGGGTTCATTGATGGGCCCTTCTCGTCCAGTACTTCTGTGTTGGTGGACTGATGTTGCATAATGCAGACAGGAGGAAACCAGCCTCAAGGTACCGGAAGTGCTGCTGCCCTGAACGAGACGCCGAGCAACACGGAGGACGGAGGCTCAATCGTCCAGAGAAAAAACAAGATTTAAAGTCGCCAATATATTAAGTGTGGTAGGCTTTTAACCGTTTAATACTCTGTTTGTAAATGGGGTCATATGCATGTTAATGTCGACGTCAAAGCTTGCGTCTTTTCTATTGCAGTGATGTGGAGAAGCCACCGTGCTAGGTGCTCATGGTAGATGCTGGCTAACGGGGGCTAACGGTGGCTAACGGTGGCTAGCTTGCGTTCGGACTCGGATTCCACGACACTTTGTTCCGTTGGCTCGTAGTCCAGACAGCTGTTCTACAACTATTGACGTTGAGTTATATCTTTAAATATGCTAACGGTCCTACGAGTAAGCTATCTCGTATCGATGGATGAAAAGAACGGTGATCTATTTGATGGGCCGACATTTGGAGTTTGGAGCGGGTCAGCCATTGCTAGCTCGGGCCTAGCCTGTGGCTCCATCACGGAGGCTCGGCCCGCTGTGTACCGCCGTAGTTCGGCTTTTGAAACCAACCCATTCACTAGAAACGAGGTGTGGTTTGGCTTTTTAAACCAACCCATTCAGCAGAAACGAGGTGTGGTCCTGCTGTAATGGATGCTTTGTAAACCAACCATCCACTAGAAATGAGCGCTGCCACCCGAAGGTTCCGCACAGTCCGGTTCTGAAACGTTCACTTAGTGTAATGTTACGCCAAATGTGGACCATCCACTGGGCAGCCGTCTGCTGTGCGGGCGACCCGGGGCCTCCGAACCGGGGCCTCCGAACCGGTCCCGGAGGCGACCCGGGGCCTCCGAACCGGTTCCGGAGGCGCCGGGGAGGCTCGGTTTAGGAAATGGTAACGGAGATAAACGAGCCAAGTAGGCCTCATTGTTTGGCTAGATCAAGCATATTATCGTTATAGTTACTTAAAACATTACATATTTTTTATGTAGCTTCCTTGATCATAAAGGCGTCGATGCCGTTGAGATTGTTAATAAAATAATTGGATCAAACGGTTGTTTCGTCTACTTACTACTAACGTTACTAGTACTGGGTTACGTCAATGTTGTACATTCCTATGAAATTGTGTTTTCGCGTACATGATACAAATACTTATTTTTATTCCCTGCGCCTTGCCAAGTCCATACATGTTATTTAAAAATGATCAGTATTTTCGATATACATGTCATTGTTGGTATTGACTGACCACTATTGTGATGCTTCCCAACAGACCAGATCATGGACAAGACGGACCTGGTACAGCAGGCCAAGCTTGCGGAGCAGGCTGAGCGCTACGATGATATGGCTAGTGCCATGAAGAGTGTAACGGAGCATGGCTTGGAACTCTCCAACGAGGAGCGCAACTTGCTCTCCGTTGCCTATAAGAACGTGGTCGGGGCGCGCCGTTCATCTTGGCGTGTCATCTCTAGCATTGAGCAGAAAACTGAGGGCAATGAAAAGAAGCAGGAGATGGCCCGGGGCTACCGGGCAGATATTGAAACTGAGTTGCAGTCCATCTGTAACGAAGTGCTAGTAAGTTCTGTAAATTACTATCTTTTTTTAAACGTAATTATGTATAATACATCTGATACATACAATGTACTTTTACTCTTAAGGCTGTACTCCTTGTTTCTAGGCACTCCTGGACAAGTATCTGATTGATAATACAACTGCTGCTGAAAGCAAGGTCTTCTATCTGAAAATGAAAGGGGATTATTTCCGATACCTTTCGGAGGTGGCAACCGGTGACGCCAAGAAAGGTATGTTTTCATATATATATATATATATATATATATATATATACACACACACACACACACACACACACACACACACACACACACACACATATATATAAAAAAACAAACCTAGATTATGACCAGTGAATGTAGCCTGTTAATGTTGTGTACTCTTTCCCATGAAGACACGGTGGAGAACTCTCAACAAGCCTATCAAAATGCTTTTGACATCAGCAAGAATGACATGCAGCCCACACATCCCATTAGGCTGGGTCTGGCCCTCAACTTCTCAGTCTTCTTCTATGAAATCCTCAACAGCCCGGAAAAGGCCTGTAGCCTGGCGAAGACGGTATAAACACCTTTTAATACTAATGTTGGTAGAATAACTTTTACATATCAATACATCAAGGGTAAATGATATTAACGGCTTCCAGAGAGTTTTTTGCAGTTAGTAATCAGTGGCCCAATTTATTTGTTTGAGCAAATATTCCACATAATACTTTGTTTGATCTTTGATGTTAAGATTCAACTCAAAGATGTGACCCCACTTTTGTTGTTGTGAGGTTTTCACACCAGTGGATGTTGTTCTGGGAACACTCGAGAACACTTGAAGACTTCAGGGTCGGCAGAGATCTCTGCTGCAGAATCGCATTTTTATCATCTGATCATTTTTTCCTTTTAATTTCTAAAGCCGCTCAATTTGTTAAAACAAATGTTATTTTAATAATGCAACAAACTAAACTGCAATATCAGGTAGAATAGCTGTGTGGACTACAGTGGCTTTGGGGTCCACTCAGTAGGTACATTGAAGCCTGCCTCTTATGGCTTCAATGTACCTACAACCTTCCCAACACACATGGCTGAGAGAGTCAAATTGGGTGATTTGAAAATTATGCAGAGAAGATTTTATGATATTGCACAGCAGGGCTAGCACTGTAACACAGAAGTTTTTTCTACTGCCCGTTCACACATGGCATACCAAGGATTAGTACTGCAGAGATGGCCAAGGGAAGTCCAATAGATGCACTAAAGCAACACTTACTGTTGTATTCAACTTCTGGACTGAGCGGAGCTCCCTTATTTTAGTTTTCCTTATTTTCCCTCATTATTTTCTTGCCGACAACAATCATTTCAAGCTGTGGCGGCCATGTCAACCTGTGGGCATTGATTGAGGCTATACTAACATTTCAAGACCAGTCTAAAATTGTCACCGCTTACTTCCATATTTGAACCCCTGATTTGATTTCTTTTCAGGCATTTGACGAAGCCATTGCTGAACTTGACACTTTGAATGAAGATTCCTACAAAGACAGCACCCTGATCATGCAACTACTAAGGGACAACTTGACTGTGAGTTGAATGGTCTTCGTGTTTTGTCCTTGTCCATGGTCTTCACCTCCTTGTTCCCTTCATCTTAATGTTCTTTTCTCCCCACAGTTGTGGACATCAGAAAACCAGGGAGACGAGGGAGAGGCCGGAGAAGGGGAAAACTAATGAAATTGCACTGTTAATCCACCTACACTCTTGATCTTAAACACAGCTTATATTCATCCCCTCTGCTCCCCCAAACCCTTCCCCTTCTGTATGAGAAGCAGACTGAATTGCTCCAGACCAACTAGTTTACCTGAGAGGTGACAGGTCCATGTCGCAGTATGTCTTTTCTTTTGGCTTTGTGTGGATGCGTTTGCAAGGTTGTGTGACTTGGAGAGGAACTTGATGTGACTGGTTGTGAGTGATGTGGGGAGGGGACACTGGTTGTGAGTGATGTGGGGAGGGGACACTGGTTGTGAGTGATGTGGGGAGGGGACACTGGTTGTGAGTGGTGTGTGTGTTGGGGGAGGGGAGAATTCTAATCCTCCTTTATTCATTTTCCCATGCTAGTTTGTTGTGCATTTTCCATCCTTTTTGTTACATACTCTGTGATTTGTCATGCAATTTACAGGTTTTCTGATATGGTTACTAAACTGGCAGTTGATTTTTTTTCACCTAACACTGTGATGCTATGTATTGAATACTTCACAGTCTAAATTGTTAATAATAAAAAGGGGACACTGTACAATCCTGTATTTTACTAACTGCAATTCTGCTGTGAGCTCATACAGAAAGGAGGGGGGCTGTATTGTGACACTGGCATCTTGTTGATATTCTTTGATTACTTTCACAAAAGCGTTGATTAAGGGCCCTTTTAGACGCTCGTAACATTTCCTAAGACATTCCACTTTGTTAGACTGAAAGGCAGTGCTATTTTTAATTATTTTCAAAGTGTGGATTGTCCTAGTTTTACTCACTATTCAGGTGCTGCTTGAAATCGGCGCAAGAAAAAAAAGTGCTTCAATGTGGTCCATGTGTTTCCCAGTTAGACTATCATGTGTATGTAAGCCTTGAATAATCTTTTATTGATGTTGATTGAAATTGTCTTTATCACACTGTATCAACCCTGCTTGCAAAATATTCCTCTTTAAATAGTTATTTTCTCTAAAAGTTTGGTGCCTGAATTTATCTTGCAGCCTCGTTTGTGTGCATGTATGTTGGGGTGTAGCAGCTATGTTCCAGTAGTATAAACAGTTATCTCTGAATCAAATTTAAAGATGAAACCAATTGGAGAAGCCCTTTCTAATGGAAGAAGTCCAGTGTCACAATACCATTTGTCACCACTACATTCCCCATACTGTAGTTGAAGACACCATTCCACATATATAGCTGATGGTTTGTCTGCGCTGACAATGTTCCAATGAATTTGACGTTATTGAAAAAAAAAGTAAATTCTCTGCTTGAAGAAAATGCAGTTAGTGAATGTGGAACAAAGTCTGTCTGTATATCGGCTATCTCAATTTGCTTTGTTTTTATTGACAAGTCTTCTGGTTAAAATTGCTTCTGTAACAGTCTATTACCCAGTGCACACACGTGGTTGTGAAAACTTAGAATAGCTCTAAAGCAATGGTGAAATGGAGATAAACAATGGTTGGTGTAATTCTAGATTTGTGTATGTATCTTTAAAATCATTCTAGTTTCACTATACGTGTAAGAAATAGGAAAGTGTCAAAGACCATTCAGTGAAATAAAGTTTCGTTTAAGATAAAAAGCAAAATGTCGTTCTTTCACCGAAGGTAACCGAAGGAGGAGCAACAATGTCAAAGTCAAAGTTGCTTTATTGTCAATTCCTTTACATGGCAAGACATACAAAGGAATGGAGAGGACGTTTCTCACCCTCCCATGGTAAAACAGTGTACAGGCAAAACAATGCAATGTTGCTTTGCTATTACATAAATCTAAATTGATTGTTCCAAATAACTTATTTTATTTTGAAATAAATAGGCCTACAAGTAAACTTACGGCAAGTAAGTTTTGAAGTCCATTCCATTAACGGAGATGTTTTCGTTAGACTTGTCTCCACATGAGTGAGAAGCCAGTTACTTAGCGGCTTGGGCACTAGAGGATGGATAGGACAAATGTAGGACAAATATTTAAAAATGATGCTCGGGTTCGTATCGGGCTCGGTCACATCTGCGCCATTTGAATTTTTTAATTTTCCCGCGCGTGTTGCGCTCATCTGTTTGTTGACATTCCAAATGCTTTGCAGCGGACTTTAAAAAACAGACGTAAATGTGTCACTATTATGAAAAAAATAGACTAATTGTCGGGTTCGGATATAAAAAGCTTAATGCCTGTCGGGCTCGGGTCGGGTTTAGTTACTGTTCTGTCGGACGCGGGCCGGGCTCGAACAGAAAAGTCTCGGGCCCGATCGGCACACTACACAGTACTCAGAACTATTTTCGCTTGCGTAGTTTAATCGTTGAGCTCACTGCCGTGTTCGATAACTAGCAGCACGCTCCGCGGCGGACCACTGGCAGGTGTTTCTCCGTGTAATTAAAATGAAAATACACTTTTATTGTCGTGAGGCGACGCACCGAAGCCATACACGCCGTGGGCCATTTAACAGTAAGAAAAGTGAATTTCGGTAGCTTCTCGTCCCGGGTCCCAAATCAACCCGAGTGGGTTGTTTTGATCGAATTGATAGGAAGTAGTTCGGATCATAACAAATAAACTAAACCACACGTAGCTTCACCGGATAACTGTTCAGGTTAGCGTCAGAGTGGTGGCTTCACCTGATACCTGTCCAAGTTAGCCTCAGAGTGGTAGCTTTACCTGCTAACTGTACTGGTCGGCGTCAGAGTGGTAGCATCACCTGCTAACGGTTCAGGTTAGCATCAGAGTGGTAGTTTCACCTACTAACTGTTCAGGTTTGCTTCCGAGTGGTAGCATCACCTGCTAACGGTTCAGGTTAGCTTCAGAGGGGTAGCCTCACCTGCTAACGGTTCAGGTTAGCTTCAGAGTGGTAGTTTCACCTGCTAACTGTTCAGGTTTGCTTTCGAGTGGTAGCATCACCTGCTAACGGTTCCGGTTAGCTTCAGAGGGGTAGCATCACCTGCTAACGGTTCAGGTTAGCTTCAGAGGGGTAGCCTCACCTGCTAACGGTTCCGGTTAGCTTCAGAGGGGTAGCCTCACCTGCTAACGATTCCGGTTAGCTTCAGGGGGGTAGCATCACCTGCTAACTGTTCAGGTTAGCTTCAGAGTGGTAGCTTTACCTGCTAACTGTTCAGGTTAGCTTCAGGGCGATAGCTTCACCTGATAACTGTTCAGGTTAGATTCAGAGGGGTAGCTTCATCTGCTAACTGTTCACCGAGTGGAGTCGGTTAGCTTCACAGTGGTAGCGTCACCGGCTAACTGTTCAGGTCAGCTTCAGAGTGGTGGCGTTACCAGCAAACTGCTCAGATTGGCTTCAGAGGGGTAGCTTCACCTGCTAACTGTTCACCTAGTGGAGTCGGTTAGCTTCACAGTGGAAATGGCTAACCTGTAGCATGCTTCTCCCAAACCAAAACAGTTTTGAAATGATGGCGTAAATATATATTTTTGGTCCATTATGGCAAGAAGGTCCAAACTTCGGTTTTAATTTGGTGTGAAATCCTGCAGTTACGATATCTTAGATTATTTAAAACATTCAGCGTAATAAACATAAATACAGTCTTTAAATAATGACCACTTATTTACTATTTTTTTGACATATACTGACAACCATGACAAACTACCGTTATCCTGTGTTCCTTTTTAAAAATGTAATTTGACAAAAGGTTACTTAAATCGGACTCATTGCTGTCCAATGTTGGGCTGTCAGAGGAGATCTAATCAATAATTTGCAATAATGTTAGGTAGGTTTTTAATTAATCAAACCCTACGTCTGATACAAATTGGTATTGCAGTTGACGGCTACAAAATCGTCCAAATATATTTTTAAATTGCTGGGCTAAGAGGCTGCTGACTTCAGAGAATTTCTGAGGACTTGCATGTATGATTTATTTCTTCTTTTAGTTGCAAGCCAAGATGAACTCTAATGGACCAGCGTACCCTCTAGCTTCATTGTATGTAGGGGACCTACACCCTGACGTCACAGAGGCAATGCTGTACCAGAAGTTCTCCCCTGCAGGGCCAATCATGTCCATCCGTGTGTGCCGTGACCTCATCACACGCAGGTCTCTGGGATATGCATACATCAACTTCCAGCAGCCAGCTGATGGTACAGTACACAAGGGCATTCACAGTTAGCGTTGCAGTAAAACATTCAGCTGAAAATACAAATGTAAATACATCTGAATAAATAATAATGTATTTTAATGGTTACCATAGAATATGCTGGTATAGAATAACACTAATTAGAAAAAAACATTCTGCCTTAATCTTTATTTTTAATGTGTTCAGTATCATTCCACTATCTTCTTTTTTTTTGTTTTAGCGGAGTGTGCGTTGGATACAATGAACTATGAAGTTATCAAGGGTGGTCCCATCAGAATAATGTGGTCTCAGCGTGACCCAGGACTGAGGAAATCAGGAGTGGGAAATGTGTTCATCAAAAACATGGATGACTCCATCGACAACAAGGCCCTGTATGATACATTCTCAGCCTTTGGGAATATTTTGTCCTGCAAGGTAAGTGGCTTATGGCCATTTTTTTTATAACAGTGCAATTATTACATTTAGTTGAACAATTGTAAAGGATTGGTATGAAGGACATGTACAATCCAATGCAAATGTATATGGTGAGTCAGTTAGGGATGTGTTGGATTGTCCTGAAGTTGGAAACTGCTTTGGCCAAACATCTGGGTGGAGTGAGACATGGCGCCCAGGGGCTCTTTTTTCAAAGTATTCATCCTCGGGAAAGAAACTCCATGACTCACTGACTAGACGGTGATTTCAGAAGACAATTTTACCGTTTACCTCTCCAGTGGCTGGTGTACTACACTGGCTTGATGTGAGACCTCTCCAGTGGCTGGTGTACTACACTGGCTTGATGTGAGACCTCTTCAGACTGTCTGAAGGTGCCAGTGTCCAGTGGGGTGTTTTAGGTTCTCTTCGCTCCAGCTCAGGACAAGTGTAGTTCGCTTGTGCTCTTCGGAAGCATTATTTATTGGTATTTTTCTTTTTTGAAAGGTTGATGCCATGACACTTTCTGATACATTTTTTGGACTCCCTTCCACTGGGTGGTCAGCCATAACGTTGCTGGTGGTTCTGCAAAGCATGGTGTTTCCAGTAGAGATTGGTTCAGCCTAACAGCCTTCTACAGGTCCACCTCAACAGGAACATGATTGGTTGTAGACGATTTGAAGAGAAAGAAAGTGAACAGCCCGTGCACACAGATTTGAGCATGTCTGCCATCTGATTTGTGAGGCTAATTAGATTTTAATGTGCTCGATTGTGACAGATTTCTAGACATATTAATATCTAGTCCACTAGTCATCACAAAACGTAAAATTAACCGTCAGGAAAATAGATTGTGAGGACCATTCCTATGAATCTATAGAGACCTGAAGATGGATTAATCGATAGACTGACCTTGGGAGGAATGTGGGGAAAACCTGCCAAAACCCTGGTTTAAAAAATCAAAAAGACCTAAAAAAAACAAAGGCAAAGACTGTAGGGTATAGTATCATTATTCTCAATGTGTAAGTTGGCAAGGGAATTCATTTTAAATTTCTTCCTGCTGATCATTGCAGTGTTTTGTTGTCAATTAGAAGTGGATTGACGTAAACCCACTGCACAGAATGTAAACTATTTAGTATAATTATTTAGTTTTAAACTTACAGCTTTGTTTTGAACGTCAAACAAAGCTGTAATCTGTTTGGACATCACGTGTTTACTGCTTTATGTCAATAGAATTGTTATTGGAAAATATATATACATAAATAAATGTATATACTTTCACTAGGTCAACACACTGGTACATGCATGTAAGGTATTGGCTGTAACACCATTGACTAATATAAAGGGGCTCAAACTCTATGTGAGCATGGGTGATGGGTACCATGATTTCCTTCCTACCTAGTTTTGACATGGAGCATGTTCTTCCCAGGTTGTTTGTGATGAGAAAGGCTCCAGAGGCTACGGCTTTGTCCACTTTGAGACACAGGAGGCTGCACACAGGGCCATCGAAACCATAAACGGGATGCTGTTGAATGATCGCAAAGTGTGAGTTGATGGCAAACTATGTTAAAAAAGGAATTACTGTGTACGCAAGTAGTTTACGTTGAGACCAGCTAATCTCCATTGTGGAGAGCCTTGTTCACTACCATTCCACTTGTTTTTTGCTCAGTCAAAAGGCAGGGTGTGAGTTGGACATGTTCAAGCAAAAGGCCCCTTTCCTGGGGGAAAAATGTCACTTATCCCTGAGTAGGTCAGTGAATAGTTGTGTGTGTGTGTGTGTGTGTGTCAAAATGAAAGTGATGTGGTCATCATTGCCATAGATAAAATCATTAGGAAGTAAGTATCCCATAAAGTAAGCAAACAAATGTCCCAGCAATGGAATACATTATTTATAACATGGCATCATTGTTTAACTTTGTTTTGTGATGGTCAATTTATGGGTTTGATGTAATCTGATTTGACGCAATATAGTATCTAGGAAGTAATGACATCAATCCTGATACAACCTGTCTGTCATCTGTTTAACACCCAATGTCTGTCGTGCCATTTTTGCGACATTGAGATTCATTTTATTTGTAGATTTGTTGGCCACTTCAAGTCCCGCAAGGAAAGGGAGTGTGAGTTTGGGGCCAAAGCCATGAAGTTCACCAATGTCTACATCAAAAACTTTGGGGAAGAATACACTGATGAAAAACTCAAGGAACTTTTCTCCAAGTTTGGTAAATGCTTTCCATTCTCTTGAGTGTACAGGCGTGAACGCGGAGAACGCAATCAAGGCAACACTTGAGATTGTTGTCACTTTTGAATGAACTCTGTTTGTATGATTTGACTCTCAGGTAAGACCCTCAGCGTGAGGGTGATGACAGACGAGCGAGGCCGTTCCCGTGGCTTTGGCTTCGTCAACTACGGAAACCACATGGATGCCCAAAAGGTCAGACATCTCCATGCCGGTATTGACCGAGTCCTCAGACTCTTTGAAAGTGTCTGTATCGCAGTGGTGGTTCTAATGTCTTGTTCTAATCACAAATGTCTGGGTGTCTATTCCATGAACTTCATATTTCCTGTCTTGTGCATGGTGTCCCTCAGGCAGTTGAGGAGATGAATGGAAAAGAGCTGAATGGGAAAGTCCTTTACGCTGGCCGGGCCCAGAAGAGGACCGAGCGACAGGGAGAGCTTAAGCGCAAGTTTGACCAGATTAAACAGGACCGCATTCAGCGCTATCAGGTACACCATAAATCTGAGAAAGAAGCAAGGCCCTTAGTGCTAGATAATCGTAAAGCATGAACAAAGTACATCATGGATATCTGCAGTTTCTTTTGACAGTAGACTATGTGTGTGTGTGTGTGTGTGTGTGTGTGTGTGTATATATATAGTCTGTGTGTGTGTATATATATATTTTGTAGTGCCAAGTATGCTTCATGTGTTGTTGTGAAGTGGAGCTAAAGTCAATGCTGCCCTGTTTGCATCTCCTCATGTCTAGTTGGATCATCTTGTTCTCCCCTCTGTGTGGTTGCAGGGAGTGAACTTGTACGTGAAGAACCTGGATGACACTATTAATGACGAGAGGCTCAGGAAGGAGTTTTCCCCTTACGGGACCATTACCAGTGCAAAGGTACAGCCAGCAGCTCACACCCTTTGATTTATTGATCCCAACCAATCGATGCCCTTTATCAAGAGGTCTGTCTTCCTGAAACATGGTCCCTCCTAAATGAATGAGAGGAGGCCTTCCTTCCACTCTCTTTCCTCTGGTAGGTGATGACCGACGGGTGCCAGAGCAAAGGCTTTGGCTTTGTGTGCTTCTCCTCGCCCGAGGAGGCCACCAAGGCCGTGACGGAGATGAACGGCCGCATCGTGGCCACCAAGCCTCTGTACGTGGCGCTAGCTCAGCGCAAGGAGGAGCGCAAAGCCATCCTCACCAACAAGTACCTGCAGAGACTGTCCACAGGGAGGGCGGCACCAAGCCCCGGGGCCTGCCCCGCGGACGCCTACCAGCAGGCCGGCTTCTACGTCTCGGCCCTGCCGCAGGTATGGACGGTCACACAGGGCTGTCTGGGAACATGGATGCTGGATGTAGGGCACATCTGGTCAGGTATATTGACGTTGAGGTGCCGGTTCTACTGACCTAATAACAGGAATGCAGTTATTTGACCCTAATGTTGACGACCTGTGAAAAGGGTCCGTTGTCAATGTAACTGGACAATGTGTAGCTGTGAAGTCAAATACTTTTTCTTTGACTTGCAGCCTCCTAGTCGCTCTTTCTACAACCCCAGTGTGGTCGGTGGTATCAGAGCTGCACCTCGCTGGACAACACAGCCACCGAGAGCTCAAGGTCATAAAGAAGTGTTCCATTGTGTGGCAGTCACCTCTTCACTGACCTGTGACAGAGCAGTGAAGTTGGGCTCTCCCTTGTTAAGACCATCATTATGGTGCTGCCGTAGGTCCTTACTCCCCCCAGCTTATTGGAGCAGCCGTTCCCCGACGTTCGGCCACAGCCATCGCCACGGTCAGACAGGCCTCCACCCAAGTTCCTAACTTGAAGTATCAAAAGACGAGTACGTTCTTTACCCTGTTAGCTAATGTGCCTATAGCTCCTGTTAAGAAAACCCATCAGATGAACCATATATATACCCATACTAACCGTGTTATCCTGTGTTTCAAGCCAATATTGGAACCCAGACAATGGGAGGTCGGAGTGACGTTCCTGGTCTGACCAGAGGCGTCCAGTACAAGTACTCTCCATCCACCAGGAACACCCTGCAGGTGATCACCATCCCCGCGCCCATGGCCAGACAGCAGGTACTGAGGTTACAACCTTCTTATCGGACATTTTATTGAATTATTTTTAAGATTTAAGAACTGTAAAAGCATTTTCTTCAAGTCAAATGTCTCAGATTGATGATTTACATTCTTATATCACAGATTGAGTTGAAATTCTGAACATGTTTCTCCTGCACTGAAGGCTTTCTGGACCATGTTTTTTTTATCTTTAAATGTGGGCCACTCCAGTAACGTGGCTTGCTATGAAAAGAGCAACAAAGACATTTTCTGTGTTATTGCGGTGCAAGGCTGTCCCTGTATCTTCAGTGGAGCCTGCTGGGCACCTTAGAGGCCAGGAGCTCCTCACAGCCTCAATGCTGGCCTCTGCTCCTCTCATGGACCAGAAACAGCTTCTGGGTGTGTATTGCTGTAGTCCTTCATGTTCAAATCATATAGGCATTGAGCTGATTGTCATGCAATCATCGTTCCTCCTGTTGTCCCATCAAGGTGAGAGGCTGTACCCACTCATCCAGGCCCTTCACCCAAACCTAGCTGGGAAAATCACCGGAATGCTGCTGGAGATTGACAACTCTGAGTTACTTCACATGCTGGAGTCCCCGGAGTCACTGCATTCTAAGGCACGGTGCATGTTTTCAGACTGAAGAATGAACAGCGATGAGTTGTTCATGTTTTTAACAAAGCTACAGACAAAGCTCTCCTGGTGTGATTACCTATGTAGTCATGAATTAACCAAGTCTTTCTAACTTCAGTAGATCCATTAGATTGACTTCCAGCATGTAGTTTAAACCCCAAGTCCTTACTAGGTGGAAGAGGCGGTCGCTGTGCTCCACGCCCACCAGGCTAAAGAATGCTCTTCTAAGAAGTAAATAACCTTCAGGTCAGCACTTTATATTATTATATTTATTATATTCACATCTTCCACTGTAGTGTTTGAGTTGTTATATGGTGCTGCCTTAGTAATAGTATTTCAGTCGTGCCTTCTGGTTCCTATTGCCTATTATGACTTTATATCAAATCATTATTACTGGCTGTTTCCTCCCACAGGGCTCTCAAATCTGAAGGAAGAAAAAAAAAAGTAAAAAAAAAAAAAAGAATCTACTCGGTACTTTGGATTGTATGTTCAATTTGATTAAGAAGTTTGTTAAACCATTTTGCTGTGGCAATGGTACCTTTTGTTAAATAAAAAGTTCTGCAATAATACTCGTCTTTCATACAAAGATCAATAGAAACTCCAAATGTCAATTGTTTGTTCAGATTTCTTGATATCTGCACACTTGCTTGGAAATACATGACAAGTGAACATGTCTGCACTCTACAAACATGACTGGCACTTAGATGTTGTATAGCAGCAATTGAATGTTTCACCTTATGATAAATGTTCTTTGTA